>JAQZBX010043911.1:0-21513 GCA_029593785.1 Cabassous unicinctus
AAAAAAAAAAAAAAAAAAATTAGTTCAAGCCCATTTTGGAGAAAAATAGCCCTTCTCTGCAATTTCCTAGTAATGACCTGAAATATGGGCAGCAATCTTTCTCTCACACTTAAACTCCTTGGCTTGGCGAGAAGTCCCCTTAATGGGTTAGATTTAGCATTGTCACCCTTGGAATTAAATGCTGGTGTTTAAAACTTCATTTTTATAAGAAGAGCTTGACACTAATAATTTTGATCCCTTTGATTAAATAACTAAAAATACATTATTATTGGGTTAATAATTACTCTAGATATGTGCAGATTTTGACCATTTCACTGCATTATTATGGCACAGAAGCAAAATTTCACTCATATATTTGACTTAAATGGCAGTCTTCAGGGATTTGAATCAGAAATTATAAGTTCTATTGCAATTTACATGCTAAGTTCTGTAACCCCATGATAGTTGAACCATTTGTTAAAAAAAACAGTAGGTGGCCTGTGGTCTGATTTTCAATGAATAATTTTATTTTACATCCAGCACAAGGTCCAGCTGAATGTTTCATTACACTGAAATCTCACCAAGTGACATAAACCTTGTAATTAAAAAGTGTTAACTTTCATAGAGTGCTCAGATAATTTTTGAAAACATTGATATATGCCCTCAAAATGGGGCTGGGATAGAACTACAGAAAATTTGTCACATCACATCCTTAAACGTGTTTTCATTAAATTACTTAAGCTGTGATTTTTTTTCCTTCCCCATGAAGAAGCTGAAGGAATTCAACGGAGACGAGGAATTGAGTGGTCACTTAGCAGCTGACTCCTGGAATACACTCCCAAACAGTTTAAAACACGGTTGTATGTTCCTGAATTTGGTTATGTTATTTTGATGTCTTTTGTTATTTTAAAATAGCTCCCAATTTATTATTATTGCCGTATCCATCTCACGTTTTATTAATTAGTAGAGTTTCCAGGCATAGCTCAAGAAGGGGTGGAGAGCAGCATTATCGTGGTAGTCACCTGTCTGCTGCAAGGAGAAGTCCCAGCATTACCAATGCCATCCGCAATCCCAAAATACCCATCTTGCCCACGGGCACCTGTAGGGCCTGCAGTGTACTGACATTATTCTTAGACACACTGCCTGGTACTTCTAGGAATGGTGTCCCAGCAACAACCAATCGCTATCCACCTATGATCCAGTGCTACTGTATGCGTTTGGGTAGGCACTACTACTGGGAGACATTGGAAAAAAAATACATCACCATCCGTGTTCAAAGGAGAGGGGAATGAAAGAGGCAGCCGGCGATGCCGTCTAGCCATCCGGAAGTACTGAGTGCTCCTGGGAGCATTTGAAAGTACTGTGCAGGCTCAGAAAGGCTGCCTGTCGCATGGAATGGCCCTTCTTTGTGTGGCCTGAAAAAGCCCTCCTCTCCCAACCTTTGGGGAAGAGACAAAAGGGTATTTCCTGGTGAGGAGAAATCTAGACCTGTTGTGTTGCCGTGGCATTCTTGGGATGTCTTTGGCTTTTTGCATTGTATTTGTGTAAGTGTGTGTGTGATGAGAAGGATTTTTTTTTTCCTTAACACAATCTGAATTGCTAGTCCATGTGGCCTGGGGATTTTAAGAGGGAAAAGAAATAGATGTATACATTGAAATCCAGGATAAAAGCTCAGAAAAGCCTGCCAAATTCCCCGTGCCTGGCTGTGTTGGCCTGGGTGGGCACATTTTCCCCAGAGCACGTGGGACTCTCCTTGTAGGAGCCTCTTCTGCTCACGTCAGCTCCGCTGTTTCTCTTTTACCACGTGCTGCCTCCTGACTGCTGCTAAAGTGCCACTAATTGGGATGTGAGTTCAAAGGGAAGTGGGAACAAATTAGAAAGCCATAGCTCTCCACCGGAGTGGAAGTGGAACGAAGCACATCATTTAATCACCACTAGAGGTAGATTAATGGAAAACAGGTGACAGTTACACTGGACGGGGTCTGTGACTTTCTCTTTCACCAAAACATAAAAGAATAAAAATGCTATCTGTCAAGTGGCAGGGGCAAAAAAAAAAAAAGAGAAGGCCGGATCTGGTTCATTTCTCCTTGGCCACAGAGCACCCCATTTTTAGACTTCCCTTGTATTCCTTTGAGAGGCTTGGTAGTGAACCCATAAATCCTTTTTGAAAGGCATTTTTCTGATTGGGCCCTATCAATCAGAGCAAAAACAACATTAGGTATCAACATCCAGAAGACAGTTCCTATGATGCTTTGTAGTGCCAGTTTCAAAAATACGAGGCTTGTGGAAATATCTCAAAAATAAAAGTTGTTTCTTTTTTCCCTACTAAGAATGAATAAAGGGAAACCTCAGTGTATGGTTTCAATCTAAAGCATCAGGGCAAAATTTCAAAGCTCACAAGAGGGAAAGAAAAGTTGTTGCCACCAAAGTGATGGATCATCGATACAACCTGAACCAGCCCACGGGAACGAATATCGGCAATGAGAAGAGAAAGTCCTGCAGTGATTTCCTTGTGTTGAGTTAAAAACCCAGGATGCTTTATGCTTTCACAGGAAATATTTTGGAGAGAGTGACCGTGGCACCAAAATGCCACATTCTATAACAATTCCTGTGCTATTGTAACCAGTAATTTTTTTACAGCTAAAATGGGTGAACAGTCTTAAGAAATTCATGTAAAATGTGAACATTTTCTCATATAAATATATATAATTTTTCAAAGGTGAAGGTCTTTTCCATTTAAAAACTGAGCTTTCCTTCCATTCTTTCTTTTTCTCCTGCTCTAGGTTTCTCACTCCCTCTCTCTGTCTTTTGGGAGGATCCAATCCCCTCTAAGGCAAAGGGAAAGACTTCAGGCCCAGCAGGGAAGTGAGGAGCTGCCAGGAAGTTTCCGGGGTCAGTGGGCTCCCCCAGGACTCACTCCGTGGGACCCAGTGCCCTGGTGACAGCAAAGTGTATTTGTATGGTCATCTCTCCCGTAAGGAGCCTTTAGGGCCAGGAAGGCTTGAACACTGACAAAATGCAGATCTGGTAAAATTTTTCCAGAACATTATCAGAAGAATACAGCCTGCCTTCTGCACCAACACACTTCTTCAAAGTCACCAGTTTTAGCCCATTTTCTTTCAATGCCTCTGGAGCAGTTTATAGTTACAGATAACTCCGGGCTCTTCTTTGGCAAGATTGCCATTGTCATGAGCTAATTGTTCCTTCCCAGAGAGAGGAAATATCTGCAGAAGGCAAAGCCAAGACAGACAAATATCAATTTTGGCACTTATATATTAACTGATTGGGGAATATTTTATGCAATTGTTCTTGACTAGTCAACTTGGGATTTTTGAATTATTGGCCAATAAAAATAATGAATAACAAAAGTACTCTAGAATCCTATATTTTTATTAAAATTAGACTCAGTTTAGAACTCGGGGTGTTTCAGCTGAGAATTGTCCTTTTGTTTTGAAAAATTTATTCTCTTCCACATTTTCCTATTTCTCCTCTTCCAGTGCCTCTTTTCCTCCTACATTAAATTAAACAGAGCTAATAGCCAACACACACAGTGAATTACCTTTACTCCGTCATATCAGTGGCCTAATAAATTTGAGAAAAATCTCAAAAATTTTTTTATGTTATCTGATCTATTTTCCTAGGTCAGAATGTCTAGCTCTGATGATTAAAATTCCCAAATAAATTATATATGCTTGTGACACAAACCTTAGAGTTTTTTTCCCTCTATTTTTGCTAAGGAGCAAGGACAAATAAAGAAACAAGAGCAAAAAGCAAATTCATTAAAAAATATCCTGGCAAGGATTCTGGACTCGGCGTTCTGGTTCATCTGTGTTTGCATAGAGTCTGAGTCGAATTCTGATCACTTATGCAAGGTATGTTAAGTGGTGGCTTAGAGGGAGGAATAGCTCCTTAAAAACTGTGCATAAATTGTGAGTGCAAACCTGCCACAGATTCCAGCCTAGATTATTAAACAGAAATGTGTCTCCAGGTCCAAGAGATATTTTTGTTCAATTTGGCTGAATATTTTCTTATAAAAATGCTTCTTTAGTTTCAATTTATATCTTCTCAAGGAAAGGAAAAAAAAAACACCCTCTAGAGCAAAAGCGGTTTATCTCACCGTGTTTTGAAACAGTTTTGGTTGTGTAGTTTCCTATAAGACTATCTGCTGCCCCCATTCCACTTTCCCCGAGGCTAACAATTTTATATCCAAAGTAAATCTAGCTAAAATTAAGAAACAGAGCATACAGCTGCCCTTACTCGTGCCCACAGATGTTACCAAAATCTGATTAAAAAGCCCTTAATCTCCTGCTGCACCTTTTCATTAGTGTAATAATCATTTTTTGCCAAATATCTAGCAGAGGGGGAAAAGGAGAGCGAGAAGGGGAGATTTTGATCATCGGTTTCCCTGCAAACGTGCACAGAACCTAGTGGGAGAAATCAGGAGTTGGGGTAATCCATGTGCTGAAATATTTTTGCTTCTTTTTCTAGAAAATGTGCAATTTGGTCAGGCAGAAAAAATTGAACAGAGCCTTCCAAGCAATAAATCACTGGATTGCTGGTGACATTCATACAATGCGGATATAGTGTTAACTGTACGAGTCAGACAGCCTCCTGTGCACCAAGCCTGTTCCTAGGAGGTGACCTTGCCATGGTGCAGTAATCAATCATCCTGGCACAGGACACACTGTTTTTGTTTAATATTACACTATTGGAATATATAGTAAACAAAGTGTAAAGGAAATTTCGAGAGCAAGCACTATATAAGGAATGCTGTAATGTATCCTCTGCCTGTGGAGTAGCACTGTCCACTCTGCACCCGGGGAGCATCCAGTGTACCAACTTCCCTTCGGTGGAAATCCAGCACATTTGCATCTCCAGGGCAGCGTTTCTGGGATGGCACACTGAGCACGCGGAGAGTCGTTAAAAATTTCAGGGAGATAAAACCAGAAGTTTGTAGAGACTGAAAACACAATTTACAGCCATCGACCGCAATAGATTTTTGAGTGTCTCTCTTTACCTCCACCCGCCCCACACCCCGTCACACTTTTACACTTCATCTCAGTATCTTTCTGACCAAAATCCTTGGGACAAATGGATTTTGATTTCAGAAAAACACACTCAAGCACACATGTGGACAAGACAGTCTCCCCAGGGGCATTCTGGAAGGGAGAGGGGCAGTATCTGGTGTTTGCGTGCTTACGAAGGCCAGCGCCTCCAGCGCTCCTGCACCCGGTCTGCAGACTTCACTGCCCTTATCGTGAGGTATGCACGTGTGAAGTGGGAACGCGGCGTGGGAAGAGGAGCCCTGTGGATTGGCTGGGCTGTGTCCTCCACGAGGGCCACTTCGGGGCCAGGCTAATCCACAACACTCACTGCTACCGATGAGACCGAGGTTTATGGAGAAGAGATTTTCAAAGAGAAACACGTTCAAATAAATGATTCTCGGAAAATCAGAAGATCCTCTAATTTTCTTAACTCATCAGTATGTCCCCGGGGAGTAAGCTCTTTTGGATAGGAAGCTACAAAGCAGATTTGGAGTCTGTGCTGTGCACATGCCCCGTCACCTGCTACAGGAGTCGTGGAATCAGAACCGTTTGGGGTATAACATCATCGGTGGGAAATCTGAGCTCAAGTTAAGGGGAGAATTGGACTCCAAGCACACATAAGTGGAGAACTTTTCACAGTCCATTGAAGTGGCACGTTTTAGTTCACATCACATCTAAACATTTTCTTCCCAATATATTAGAGTTTTCCCTGTTTTTCATGGAAAATCAGCAAGTCAGAAACAGTCAGTTGACTTTTAAAATGTGAGTCCTGGGGCCTCTAAATGAGGATGATAATCATACAATCCAAAGGAAAACAATGGTAGAGCCTTTAAAATCAATGTCGTGAAATGTATTCAGATAGTTTCGACAGTCATGCATTTCCCACGTGGGCAGGGAGCTCATTTCAATCACTGGCAATGAGGTTCTGAGATGACACATCCAAGCCTCTCTTGGAGCATCCTGTGAGCGGCATGGCTCCAGGGAGTCAGGGGAGCTCGTCACGCGCTAGACCCAGGATGTTGGGAGACCTCGGTTTGCAGCCCATGCTGGGTCAGTGGGCCTCCTCAAGATGGGTGGACAATGCAAAGAAGAGTCTGGAAAAGAGAGGGAACTCAAGGCCACACAAGTGCTCACAGAAGGGCCTGGTCAGTGTGGGTCCCTATGGACTTTGTCAAGTTGAGAGGGGCTGGTCAGCTTTTGACAACAAGTCCCTCAAAATGGTGTGTGTGCGTAGAAAGCGTTTATGGAGCCAGAAGGAAACCTCGTCATTTTTCTATCAAACATCCTTAGAAGAGGCAGCAGGCAACGCATTTGCCAGTGGCTTGGGGAGGATTGAGGGACAGGGGTAAATATCGCCTTATCCTGGGACCCAAACTGTCCAAGCAAGGATGAGGACTGGGGAGAAGAAGGAAAATAACTGGGCGGCAAAGACATCTGCAATGAAATGGCCACATCTGCGTGGAGCTGCCGCTGCTACCTGGCGAGCCCCTTGCAGGCAGACCTTGCTCCCTGTTTCTGCGAGGATGGTAAAAGGCACCTCAGACACGAACGACCCTGCCTTTTGTTTTGCTTGTTTGATTTTCAGATAGTCCAGGAGCCCTGTGGCAGAGCTGTGTCTGCACTTGAATTAACAAAGTTTCCTAGAGCTAAAAACATCCGTTATTCAATAAACATGTGGTCTTCCAAACCCGGTCTTTGCGGAAAGAAATCACAGCACATGAAGTGGCATAAACTCTTAAGTACTGAAACGTCTTGAGAAGCTCCATCCATTGCAATCAGCAATATTTATTTCTTTCCTTTGTTGAAATATGTCTTTTGTGTTTTTTATTCGCAGGTGGGGGTGTGTGGTATCTCCTCTCTCTAATCGTTAATGAGCTAAAGTTATATTAAGTATAGTATCCTTCTGGCTCCCAACACTTTTTTTTTCTTGTTGTTGCTAAAAACTTCTTGGGCAGAAGTTGTTCCAGGCATCATGTCTCCGTACACAATTCTATTCGTGAAAAAGTACCCCCCCAATACCCCCCTCCCTCCAGCAGGGGCGAATGGAGAGCAAGGGGTCTTAACATACAGCAAGAAACCACAGATGACTGAACCCGATTTGCATAGTTTTAGCTGTGCTAAATGGCCAGTCTCCAAAGGGTAAAGGCAAAAAATGCAGCCTCTCTTTGTGTGTTTAATTATCTGACTTGTAACTAGCAAAGTTATCATTATTACAATGAGCTTTTAAAAATTTGGGGGCAAAAGCACCAAGCGTTTTTCAAATTACTGGTAAGAAAACAATTTAAACAAAATTAAAAAAAAAACATGGAAAAAAATGAGACAGTAGAAATTCATTTTGTTGTGGTGGTTAAAATGAGAGGTGACATAAATTATTAGCATCTTGTGATTCCGTTTAATCTAACAACATTCCCAGAAGTCCCATACTTAATATAAATATGTTTATGCAGCTTTTAGAGTCAGGAAGTTAAAGAGATAGAATTCCATCTCCTCTCATTAAGATGATACACATTTACTTTACAGTTAAAATTGTACAGTATCCATTTGAAGGGATAATCTTAGACTTTAAAAAGGAAAATCCAAATATAAGATTCATTGTTTAGCCTAGAAATTCCCCACAAAAAATAAAAATGGAGTGTCTATAAAAATGTATTGTTTTCAACCTTAAGGGGAGAAATGTATGTTATTCTTCAAATTTACTTTTCCTTGGAAAGTGTTGAAGGGCTGAGCTCCTGTACTATTTGATCCAGAAGCAGTTTATTAATTTAGAAATAATAGTAATGTGCACTTTAGAATTTTACCTCTGAAGACCTTGACCATGAAATAGTCCAAACAAAATATCAAGAAGAGAAATGTTACTCAAAACAATTTGAAAGCAAATATGTTCCCAGATTCATTTTGGGGGCTGTGCATTTGAAATATCACTCAGGAATGGTTTGGCAAGGGAAAATAATTCAGTCTTTGGTCAGTTATGTTTCAAAGCCTGCAAACAAATTAAGGGCTTTGTAGAATAAGGAAATATTTGTTAATCTCAGGTACATAGCAAAGAAAACCGGGTGAGCTGTTTAGAGGTTCTTGTCTTTTGTTGCATCGACTGCTATTGTCAAGCCTGCTGATATTCACCTTCAGAAAGGAAAAAAGAGAGAGACCTGCAGAATTACTTGCTATGAGTCAAGAAACACATTGATAAGCTTTATCAAGTATCCACATTTTCAGTAGTTTTCCTAAATGTCAGAGGCATTCTCTTGCATTAAATAAAACCGAGATGAGAGACGTGCATTGACAGGCTACCTGGAATTCAACAGACAAATACTATCGAAGCCGGATGGGTTCCTTTGCAGAATCACATTACATACCTATTGCAAAGCTTGGAATCTTTGGGGAATGTTCATTTTCGCTCCAGTACCGTTTCCGAGTCCCACCTCCTGTAACAATAATAGGTGTCAGGTAGAGTTTTGGACTAGACAGGATTAAGCTATCCCCCTCCCCGCCGCCCGCTGTGTGCTAATTTATTGCTTCAGACATTTTCATATCTGATTCATTTTCACCCCCTCCACTGCGGTTGCACAAAGTTCTCAGTCTCTGCCAGTCCGAGTGGCACTGCAGTGCGGCTAGCTGGCACCGTGAAATGGCTTTCCTCGCAGTGCGGCTCAGGTAGGGTCCTTGGAGAGCACAGCAGAGCAGGGCTAGGACGCGGCGCTCGGCTCACACGCACATCCAGGCAATATGCTTAGGTGTGACACAAAAGCCAAAAGAGGGGCTTTTTAGTAAACAAGAAAGGAAATTGTGATGCTGCTGGATGTCCCAGTGCGCAGCTTCTTTAGGAAATGGTGTTATTTCCTCAAGAAAATGCAGGGTTGCAGCTGCTTGGAATTTACATCAAAAAATATTGTTCCCCTAGTTTTGTTTAGCGATTATGTAGAACCTGCTGGAAAGGTGTTTCTCTCTGTTTGTAAGTGGAATGCCCCGGTCGCCCCCACCTCCAGTTTTGCCCCAGGCGCAGCTGGATTTGGCAGCAGAGAAGTCCAGGGGACGGGCATGAGAAGGAGACAGAGCAGCGTTTTGTTATTTCATTCCTCTCAAAAATTCCATATATGCTGATTTTTGAAAAATGACAACATGGAGAGTTAAATGGGACAAGTGAAGGAAACGATGTTTGCAAGAGCGAGAGGCCGTGGGACGGAATTCACTAAACCTGCACGGGAAAACATCAGAAAAGCCACCAGTGTCTCGGCGATGACGATGGGCACGTTCTGTCTGACAGCTGGCGCTTGCCCACTGTCTTCCTGGGGGAACAAGCAAGTTTCTGATAAAAGTACCTGGTGAGGCTCCTGGGCTTGGGGAGAGGCTCAGACCTCCCCGCGGCAGAGAGCAGGCTAACGGCTTCTGAGAGCAGTCTCAGAGGTGGTGTTTTTTTCTGTCAGCACACCTTCCTTATTTGCTGATCCCTACAACTCATTTGGGAGATCAAGGTTTAAAATCTACCTTGGTTTTATATCAAAGGCTCCTATTTAAAAACTGACATAACTGGAACACATTTTATGTTTTCTCCCCTTCAATGAATAAACACAAACCCTAGTCGTTTCAGGTACAATGAAGCACGGCTAGCAAGCGTCTTTTGGGCCTTCTTCTTGGGAAACTGGTTTAAAAAATCAGGGCGCGACTTTTATGAGCTTAACACGCCTCGCTTTCCATTTAGGAAATAATTGCAGAATCACACATTGTCAGCCACAGAGACCCAGCGCTGCCTAACATTTACAGGAAAAGGAAAAGGACCTGGGTGCCTCATTTTTGGTTTTGTATACATTAAAGTTCTGCTGTGAATATACTGAATGGCACGGGGCAGCTGCTGATGTACTTAAGTGCATATATACGTAGAATAAACACACAACTGGCATGTATGACAAATTAGATACCACATAAAGCAAGCTTTTAAAAAGTAACCAATTATTAGAGAGTCCCAAATAACTACCACAGAAGCACAGCTCCTTCTTCAGATGAGCCTGGAGAGTCGGCCACGGCATACACAGAATTCTTCCATTCAACTTCATTGAATTTCTCCTAAGATGGCAGACTAAAGTGGTTTTTAACACTTATCAATTGGATTTATGATTTCTGTGTCATCCACCCTGCTTCTGACATTAGGGAATGTTCAACATGAGGGAATCATTCAATGATATTTTTTAACTACACCATAAAACATTTTAGTCTCCTTTCTTTCTGAAATCCATAAATGGCTAATTTAATCGCCTAGTCATACAGTTGAAATTCGTGGGTTTCATCTGCTAATTATTTGGCACCATTTTGATGTTTTAAATCATTATGATGGAGCGTGTGACGACAACTGCTGCTTTAGACGTGGAGATAAACTCTGGCCTTTGGCCCTGGCCCTGTCCAGGATTTTTCAGTAAAAATATCCAATCTTTGAACGTGGGAGCTACTCTTTGGCTGCAGCCACATCTAGTGAACATGTGTGGTAGCAGCTCCCCCGTGGGAGGAGAGCAACAACAGAGACTTAGCTCTTAGACAGAAAAACCAAGAGCATATGGATTGTCTGTAAATATTGGGGAACTAACACAGGTATTTCTGAAATGCAAAAGGAAGCTCATATTTAAAGAAAGCATTTTGTAAAAAAAAAACAAACACAAAAACCCAAAACAACCTTTAAAACCGGTTTTTCTTTTTATTCTGCTGAAGAAAGTCTCTCACAATAATAATCCCTCTTTTATTTTCCAGCTGGAATGAAAGAGTCAAAAAGAGCTCACTTCTGTTTTTAAGCCCGAGAGCCCTCACCTTTCCAAATGTGATAACCAGTTCAATTTTAGCATTCATGAAAAAGATGGCTGTGTTTATTTTTGGCCTTTTTGAAGGCAAATGGATAAAATGATTTGGGAGGGAGGGGAGAAAGAGATGAATATTTGTGCATGTGGAGATCCATCTTCTCTCGCTCTCACTCTCTAGCTAATTAACAGCACGCCTGTTAGCTGGCTATATTTTACCGGCAACTTAGGGGCTGGCTGCGGTTTTCTGGGAGGCTGCTGCTGCTCGAGCTGAATGCCTGTGTCTGGTGACGAGGGAGCCTGCTCAGCACGGTGGGGACAGCCTGTAGTGCCTCGCGTATCGGCTGTGCAATGGCCGTGGATGCTTCCTTTCATATATCATCCCCAACTTGCAGCGCTGTTTCCTGAAGTCAAACCACCCTCTCCTTCGCTCCCATTACCACAAATCAGTTTGCAATCCAGCTGCCCGAGTTGTGGGAGGGTGTGGGCAGAGCCATAGAAGCCACAGCGGTAGTGGAGTTAACCAGAGAGTCCTGCTCTGGATTCAAAGAAGTGGCGCAGCACCCTACCTGGCTGAGATGGCGACGCCACGGGCCACCTAGAATAGGACGTCTTTTTAATTTTTAATTTAAAAATGATTAGGGGGTGCGGGAGAGAGCACGCAAGCTCAGGAGGGCCTGGACTTCTCACCCTCTGGGTGTCTGCTCTGGGAGAGTCATGTGACCCACCCCCGTGCCTGTTTTGGTCTCAAGTCCAGCATCAAAGGTCCATGGTGGGAAAGCCAATCTGGGGACCTTGCCCACCATGACAGACCCTTCCCACAGTGGCTGCTGCTGTCTGTCACTGGCCTGTACTTGGCAACTTGTCACTGGGGTGGTGAGAAAAGTGTGACACACGAGTCCCAGGAGAGGGTTTGTCACGGGGCTTTTCACTGTCAACCACTTTCCGCCATCTTGGCATCTGTTAGCGAGTTCTCTGCCTCTGGTCGTTGCCTAGTTGGCAGTCGTAAAATCCTGCACTGAGTTAGGGAGCGTTCGGGGGCAGTTAGACCCTTTGTTTCTACATTTATTTTTAATTTTCTGAACATATCTGTTCAAGAAGTTTTGAAAGAAAAGCATAGCAGAGTAGAAAGAGGGGGCATTTCATTCTTCCCATCAAATTACTTTATTCACACAAACGTCTGATGATTTAAAAAACCTCACTTAGTCACACCCACGGGGGTGGCGGTGGGCCCCCTGTGCTCAAGGAAATTAAGTGGAATGTGTCACGCTAAGGCGAGCAAACCATGTGCAAAACATAGTCATGCCACGTTGTCCACACCTAGGCCCTAGATTTGCCAACTTTTGCACACACACACACACAAAGGAAATAAAGACCGCTACATTTACTAACTAGTATTTAAAAGTGATTTTTCCTGCCTCCTGTGCCCACAATAACTGGTTGTGGGGCCTGGGACGGGAGGCAGCTGCTGCTTGAATAAGGGTGCTGGGTGACCGCGGTGCGCGCCTCCAGCTCCACCATCCTGGGGTTGAAATGGGCTGGTTTGCCCCTTTGGTCTAAGCTGAGCATTCGTGAGAGACAAGAAAGGGCAAAGGCTTTACCTGGGAGCCCCTGTCTTTGTGTCTCTGAATCTTCTCCTAATGATAAAGAAGATGGTTTCTTCAGAACATCAGAGAAGCTTCCTTGGGTGAGATAACAAATAAGTGGCTGCCCCATCATCTACTTTGTCAGTCACTCAGGAACACTTTCACTCCCTGCTTCTGTGAAGTGTGTCAACAGAGGTTAAGAGAAACGACTCTTTGGAGAAATAATTGATCCTAAATAAGACACCTCTGCATCTCCCCGCCCCCACCAACACCACGGAGACAGGGGTAGAGAAACTGAGGCCCGGAGAGATGGTGTGTGTCACCCTGGAGCCGAGGAAAACCAGGCAAACTGTCAAGAAGGAGCCTGGACGCAAGCCTGTCCCTCGAGCTGTAAGAGCTGAGCTTCACCTGCAACTCGTCAGCTACACGTTGTGGTGACAAGGACCCGTCAGCCACACGTCAGGCTCACACAGTCAGGGGCCTTGCGTTCACGGCTCCACCCGGTCCAGCTCTCATAAGTGTCCAACACTCACCTCCCCATTCCACCCTGAGCCTCATTAGTGAAAGCTCTGCAGAGAGAGAGAGAGAGGGAGGGAGGGAGAGAGAGAGGGAGGGAGAGAGAAAGAGAGAGAAAGAGAGGGAGGGAGAGAGCAAGTCTGATAAACGCTGCACATTCAAACCAGGATTGTGGATCTCAGAATTTTTCCTGCTCCTAAGAAAGGACGCTGTCGGGGTTTATGCTTTAACTTCTGAGTCCAGATTTTCTTGATTCAGGGGAAACTGGCTGTGGTTGGCTGAATTATGGTCCCCCAAAGACCCCCGAGTCCTAATCCTGGAACCTGTGGATTTATCACCTCCTATGGTAAGAGGGACAGTGCAGATGCGATTAAGCGAATGATCCAGAGATGGGGAGATTATCCTGAGTTTTCTTTGGGGGCCCAGTGGAATCCTGAGGGTCCTTATAAGAGGAGGCAGGAGGGTCAGAATTCACGGTAGAAGAGACAACAATGGAGACAAGAGGTGGGCATGACATGAGGAGGAGGCTGCGAGCCGAGGGATGTGGGCAGCCGCTAGGAGCTGAGAAAGGCGTGGAGACCGGGTCCACCTCAGAGCCCCCAGAAGGACCTCGGCCTTGCCGACCCCCTCATTTCTCACTTCTGCCCTCAGTACCGAAAGATAATAAATGTGTATTGTTTTAAGCCGCTAAGTTGATGATAGCGTGTTGCAGCAGCGAAGGAAACTGATGCCCGAGCGCAGCATGCAGTCCTCCTCGGGCTCTGAGTCATGCTTTTTGGTGCTCCAGCCAAGTTCAGCCAGTCTCGCGTCCAGCGTTCCTTCTTTGACTCTAGCGATTGTCCTGTGGAACACCCGGAAGACGGAGGACGGAATCTGATCTCTCCTGAAGGCATGGGCCAACCCAAATGATTTCTGAGGTTCAAAAGAGTAGGTATTTAATTCCTGATGTTACAAAAAATGTGTGTCCTTGTCTTCCCCGATTGGCTGTCTGTCTGGTATTCCTGCTGGGCTAACACCCAGGAAGCCTCTTGAGAAAGGCCACTCGTGTGTGTTGTCCAGCTAAAGATATTTGGATAAATTCTGGCTAAGTAACGGCGCTTTGGAATGCTCTTCCAGTCCAACCTTGGGAGCTGTGGGAAATTTGCACATCATTCCTCAGTGGTTGGAGGGAGGTTATGAAATGGGAAATGGGAGGCTTCAGAGCAAGCACAGTCATGGCCCTGGGCCAGGGGAAGTTGCTGAAAACCCCATCGTAAATAAATCCTGCTCTTTGGGTACAGAGCAGTGCAAAGGGAGCAGCGCTGATGTCCTGACATGGGCACCCAACAGCCGTGCGTGTGGTTTCCAGCAAAGCTCTGCCCTCGTTTAGTGCATGAGCCAACAAGGTAGGAAAGACCACGCTGCCCAAAATGAAACTTCCTTGCAGCAGTCCCCACAGCTCAAACCTCCCCCAAAATAAACATTTTGAATCTTACTAAATCTCCCATTAAGTGCTAAGCCCTTTGCCACCTGTAATAATCCATTTCCTGATTCCTAGGCTTCCTCAACATTTCTTAAACGTATCTTCTCAGGAGATTTTTCAGCTAAAGAGGTTAGGGAAAGCCACCTAAATGATTTAAGGTTTGCACATTTCTGATGAGCATGTTCTCTCCAAGTTCAGTTCCCCTTCAATCTGTCTGAGCCTGAGCTTCTCCTTTCTGCTGAATGGAACACAGAATCCCTAGGGCTCTACATGGAGCTGCTAACAAACATCATTTTTGTACCCCACCTTTATAATTTGGGCTTACTAATACAGCTTGTATGCACACTATTTATTTTTATTTTTGACAGACCGGTTAGATTCAACAGTAAATAAAACATTAAGTAATGGTAAACATTTTTATGAGGTTCATCTGATAAAAACGACCCAGACAAATGCTCCTATAGAATCACAAATGAGGCTGAATGGCTTCAATTTACCTTTGAAACCACATCTTTGACTCTGCAGAAATTATTTGAAACATTGCAGGAAAAATAGTCAAAATGAAAATGTGCTAAGAGTAAAAACTCAATTAAGATGGATGTAGCTTGACTTGGCACCATTCCAGCTGTTGGAACTCATTTGAGAATGGTCAGGTCACCTGTGTGCCATTGAGATTTGCAAAGAACAGGCAAGAGGATCCAACTAGTCTATAATTTTGAATCATTCTGTGAGATAACTTGTGGCCATTTTAACAAAACATAAAAGCCTCAACTAATTGTGTTAAGTTATATAGGAGAGATGCTTGGAATTTGGATTGGTTTTCAACAGAACCATTTTGAAAAGAACCAACCTCAGTTATAATTCACCAAAACTAGTGGATTGTACTGTGGGTTGCACAGTACAGCAAAGAAAGCTGGCACAAACTGAATCAAAAAACCCCACAGTACACTGAGCAGATGCATTCTACAAGTTAGAGACTACCACAAATACCAAGCAATGGCATGAGAGCATTTTTTTAAAAAAAGAATCAATCCACTGAAACACCGGAATAGGGAAGAAGAAGAAGTTTGAATAGTGGATCAGAAGTTTGGGTGAATCTCTAAGAAATAGAAAGGAATGAGAAGCTAAAGGGGGAAGCCTTAGTCCAAAGCACGTGAAGGAGAAGATGCTCAGGTGGGAGACAGCAGAGCTCAAGGGGGTTCAGTGGCGTCTTCCAGGATGACCGTATGAGAGCAGTGTTTGCAGGGACTGTGCTGATTTGAAGCCACCTTCCCCACCCGGTGAAGGGCACGGATCTACCTTAGCATTTGCCCTGGAATGAGCCAGAGGGAGCTGGGCCAGAGTCACAGAGTAGAGCAGGATCCTAGGAGGGGTATGGAGGCCCCGTGCAAAACACAAATGAGAACAAAGGGAAGAGAGGAAAGTCACTTCGCAGAGAAATAGTGGAAGAACAGTTGTCAGAGCTGAGGAAATAAATGAGGCTTCAGACCGAAAGACTGAGTGCTGAGCAGGATGGGTGAGAAAAGTTATGAACTTTGCTGCCTTACTGCTGAATTTCTGAAAACCCAGGCTAAAAAGAAAATATTAAGGCTTTCAGAGAAAGGAAAAATAAAACAGAGCTACTTATAAAGAATCAAGAATGAGGCTGACTTGAGACTTCTTACCAATACTGAGAAGCAGAAAGCACTGTAGCACTATGCCCACAGTTCTCAGGGAAACCATTTTGACCCTAGAATTTTATACCCAGCCAAACTGACATCCAATGTGTGAGCAAAATAAAGGGCTTTTCACTCTACAGGGTCCCAGGAAGTTTACTCTCTATAGACCCCCCTCTGAAGGAATAACTAGAAGACAGCCTGTGTGGGAAGAGCCAGATGGTGCATCCCAGGTTTAAATAGTCACTCTGCCTTTAACTGGATGTGGCATTTCCTTCAGGCTATTTAGCGTCTCAGAGACTCAGCTTTCTCACTCTAACATGGGGGTTACGATACCCTCACTGGCAGTGCTGCTTTGGAGATTAGAGAAAATGAATGTAAAGCCAGCCCAGAGTCTGATATACAGCAGGTGGACAACAAAGTTGATGAAATGAATGAAGAAGCCATTTTTTTCCTAGTCCCTTACCCCTGCCCTGGATTGTCTAAACTTAGATTTATTGATGCTTAGGATAGAGTCCATATTGACTCTTTGAAATTGTCATGTCCATGGAAAGCAGTGTTCTATGAATGGAAATAAAATGAATTCATGCTTTTGATTCTGACCTTTCTTCCAAAATATGAGTTGGTAAGCACCTCCCAATATACTTGGTCAGTATATCACTTTTGGTTCCTTTCTTTGCTAATATTTAGTCTGCATTGTTCATATTTGCCGGTACTTCTTTGCGCAGCAATGATACCAAATATACTTCTACGAATAAATGCTTTCAGTAATCATAAGACCATTTCTACTAGGTAATCCCTGATTCTTTGCAAAGCTTTTCACATTTGGTTATGTTTTCCAAGGGAAAATGCAAGTAGTGGGAAATTTCCGTTCAACCACAATGCATTTTGATTATAGAAAAAGCTCACTTCCTTTTCTCTGCACAACTTATTTGAAGATGATTAATGATAGAGTATTTCCAAAGAAAATTGACCTTTTCATAACTTTTTCTATCCTAAAAATGATGGCCATCTTACATACAGCTGATTAAAGTGGATAAGGACGAAGTCAAGAGAAGGGAAGCATGAAATCATGTCAATTGACTTTTTCTGTCATGATGATGGTGGAGGTAACTAAGCTTTTGAGAAAACTTTCAACTCTTTGCTAAAAGAAAATGTAATTGGTCTAATGAAAGCTACTTAAGCTATGGGTCTTAATGTTGATATACTTTCATTAGCACATATTTTAATACAGACACATGGATATAAGTGAATGGGAGTGATCTCTGATTGACACCATGGCCCTCCCTGGAGCCATGTTTGGGTGGTGTAGTAGATGCAGTTAGTGGTTCTGAGCCCATCCCCCAGCTGTTGGGGCCACAGCTTCTATCAGCTCACTGCTGCCCCCTTCTCTAGAGAGTTGCTCTCAGCCCCTAAGAGCCACCTTGCCAGCAAGAACATGCATGCTCCTACTTTGGAAGCAGTCTTTTCTGACTAGCTTTTTTACCCAGTATGGTTTGCATCTGTGTTGTTGGGTGTAGCTATAGCATAGGTCATCCATTTTCAATGCTGTATAGTGCTCCTTTGAATGAATATATCCACATGTATTTATCATTATCCTGTCAATGGACTTTCAAGTTGTTTCCAGGTTGTTCCACTGAAGTTGAAAAAAGCTGCTGCAAACATTCTGGTGAAAATGTGCAAGGATTTCTCTAGGATACGTGCCTAAGACTAGAACTACTGGATTTTAGGACTTGCCAATGTGCAAATTTGCCAGCTACTACCAAATCTTTTCCCTAGCTATAACTTGCTCATTTTTCAAAGCTATAGAATATCTATTGTATGACTATGCCATGATTTACTTATATATACCCCTTCGATAGAATCTTTGTTTTTCCCAGATAATGCTACTATGAACATTTCTGTATTTCTTATTTTTTTTGGAGCATGTGTGCAAGAATTTTTGTTGGGTGTATTTCGGAATGGAACAGTTGGGTGATAGGGTATACAGAGTTCAATTGGTAGATAATCCAAATAATTTTCCAGAGTGATTGAATCAATTTGTTTTATTACCACAAATGTGAGCTCCAGTTTCTCCATGTTCTCATGGACATTTGGTATTGTCAGTCTTTCATCTGTAGACATTTTGTGAGTGCAGTTTATCTATTGGGTTTTCATTTGCACTTCCCTTTTTACTAATAAGAATGAATGCTTTTTCCTGTATTTATTAGCCTCCTGGATATACTCTATTGTAAAGTGCCCCTTCAAACACTTGCTCATTCTTCTGTCTTCTTACCAATTTATGAGGATCCTTTGTGTATTCTAGGTCTGAACCTTTGTCAGGTTACGGGTTGCAGACCACTATGGCTTGTTTCCTGCTCTCCCTTAATGCTGTTTTGATGCACAAAATTTTTTAATTTTAATGAATTCAAATTTACCAATCTTTTTGTTTATGTGTAGAGTTTTCTCTATCCTATTAAAGAAGTCTTTCTTTAAGTCAAATGCACTGAGATATTCTAATGTGCAATTTTCTGGAAGATTATTGTTTTACCCTTTATAAGTCCACAACCTATTTGGGAGTTGGGTATATGGGAGTTTATTATGCACATATCTATAATTGTGTTTGTAAATATTCATGATAAAAATTATGAAAGAATGATATTTGCTTTGTTTTCTTTACAATCTTCTACCAAATGCTTTTTTTTTTTTTTTTTTAGGTACCAGGGCCGCCCCGGAACCTTGTATGTGGGAGCCTGGCGCACAACCGCTGCACCCCGTCGGCTCCTTGGAGTTGGTTTTTTCATTTGTTTTGCTTGTTGCTTGTTTTTGTTTATTCAGGAGGCACCTGGAGCCAAACCCAGGACCTCCCGTGTGGGTGGTGGGCTCTCAACCACTTGAGCAATATCTGCTCCACCAAATGCTTTTCAATAGTGGATCTGTATTGAATGTTTGTCAAATTTGCATGCACCAATTGAAATAAACATATGATTTTAAGTCTATAAACTAGTAATAAGATAATTATATTAATACATTTTAAAAAATTATTTTATCCCTGTTTTGTGGGTTCTATCGAAGGGGTATATAATGGGTTGGGTGGGCTAATATACTGTTGAGGTGTTTTGTCTGGATTTTTCTACTTATACTCTTGAGTAGGGTTGGCCTATGTTTTCCTTGTTTTGTACTTTTTTGCTCCAGCTACCTTTTGGTAACAAGACTCTATTGGTCTCATAGGATGAGTTGAAGAGTGTTTACTCTTTTCTACTTTTACAGTTTCTATAAGATTAAAATGATATGTTCCTTGAAAGTTCAGTAAAACTCACTGTAAAACCATCTGAGCCTGGTATTTTCTTTTTTCTGGAGTATTTAAAAATATCAACTCAATCTTTAGAAGTCAAAGAATTTCTAGTTTTTCTGTTTATTCTTGAATCAGTTTAGGTTAGGGATTTTTATCTAGAATATTCGCCATTTTATCTAAATTTTTAAGTTTAGTGGCATTGAGTTGCTTATAGTATTTTAAAAATATATTTTTATCATCTTCTGGATCTACAGCTTGGCCCCTTTTTACTTCTAATATTATTTATTTGTGTCTTTTTTTCTTGAGAAATATTGCCAGAGATTTATCTATTTTAATTGTTTTGCAAAGAACTGCACTTGACAATCATCCTTATTGCTTCTTATCTTCTCATTTCTTCTATATATTTTGGATATATTCTGGCCATTTCATTAATTTTAAGCTTTTCTTCTTTTCTCACATGAGAACCTAGGTCTTATATATTTTCCTCTACTTGCTGCTTTTTTGCATCGCACAAATTTTTATATGTAACATTTTCATTATCACTTCATTGTAAATTTTAAACATTTCTATTATGATTTATTTTCTTGAATGAGTTGTTTAGATGTATCTTTTTAAACATCCAAAAATATGTATTTTTGGTTTCTTTCAATGCTTATATGCTTTGTGATTAGCAATTACATGATACCTATTTTTAAGATTTGTTGAAATTCAATTTATAGCCCAGCACATGGTCAAATTTTGTAAATATTCTATGTGTGCTTGAGAAGAAAATCTGTGCTGTAATTGCCAAGTGCAGGGTTCTATATCTGACAATAATCTAATTTATTAATTGCCTTGTTCAAGTCTCCTATATCTTCACAAATGTTTTGACTCTTTGATCTAGAGGTATATTAAAATTCAAGAGATACATTAAAATCTGTCACTCTGAGGATGGATTTGTTCATTTCTACTAGTAGATCTATTAATTTTTCTTTGAATTTTGTGAAGTTCCTTCATACTGTGCATAGAAATTAAGAATATTTATATTTTCCTGTAAATTGGATATTTACCAGTAAATAATGTATCTCTACTTTCTGTCCCTAATAATGCTGTTTATATTAAAGTTTATCTCCTGGTTATATCTTTTTTCACCATTTTATTTTCAACCTTTCCAAATCTTGATGTTTTAGATTTGTCTCTGATAACAGTATCCATACTTAGATTTTTTAAAGAATGCACTCTGATAATCTCTGCATTTTCATTGGGAATTTAAGATGGAGAACATTGATTTTTATTACCAATATGCTTGAGATGTTTACACCATTGTATGCTTGCTTTCTATTTGTGTCATTTAAATCTTCTCATTTCTTCTTTCTTGCCACTGAAAAATTTGACTTAGCTTTTATTTTTTTGTTGTTGTTGTTAGTTGTTTTCTTATCCCATTTATCCATCTCTATATGTTTGAGATTAAATATTTCATTTTATTTTATTAGTGGTTATTCTTTAAATTTTACCATGCATATTAAACTTAAGAAAGTCTAAAGATAATTTCTCAACATTCTTCCTGAACAAGAAAAGTATGTGAGAACAAACTTCAATAATCTCTTCCAAGTTACCATTTTTAATTATCTTAATTCTGTCCTTGTTTAACCCACAAATTAGACATTATGATAATTATTTACATGCAAACTATTTCTTTAGATTTTCTTTCTCTTTGCTTGCCATTCTTTCTTGCATCTCAGATAGTCTTCACAGGATAATTTTCTTTCTTACTATTTTTTTTTTTTTTTTTTACAAATGGAAATAGGTTTATTTTATCTTCATTCTTAAAAGATAGTTTGTGCCCTATAAAATTATGGCTTTACTGTATTTTCTTTTCTCCCTGTAATTTCTTTTCTCTTTGCACTTTCAAGATACTAATCCATGGACTTGTGGCTTTCATTGCTGCTTCCGAGGAGTTGGCTGTCAGTGTAATAGTCATTCCTCTGTTCATGATTTGCTTTTATCTCTTATTGCATGAAGTACTTATTTTTGCTTAAAATCACTTCCAAAGAATGTGAAAACACTGGTTTTGCTATGCCAAGGCTGCCATTTGATCACTTTTGAAATCTAAGTAAGATTCTTGTTTCTTTACATGCTATACATGTGTTTTCAATTACAATCATCTGGAAAACACTGCCTTTCCTTTCGTTGGTTGAATGCAGTTAGTTCTTTGCTTTAGAAAACCGTAAAAATGACAT
>JAQZBX010043912.1:0-12219 GCA_029593785.1 Cabassous unicinctus
ATTTGCACGTGGCCAGGACACCAAGATCCCTTATGTTCTCTGAGAGAAGCCTGTTGTTTTAGTCGATTCTTTCACACCGTTTCCTGTATTCTTCCATATCTTCCTTTCCATTTAAAGTCACAGTCTTCAGCAACAAGATAAGAAGACATCATCATCATCATCTGATCCACAGGATTCCCACCCAGAACTTCAAAGGCACTAGGGAATGATTTCAGGTTGCTTCCATTGGGGATCAATCACTTGACCATGTATGTCTGGATACAGTCTGTATTGATGGTTTTGATAATTCTTAGAGGCTTTCTGCCACTTTGTCATCTTGTGTGCCAACCCTACTTAACCCTACCAGGTCCAATTTTGGTTCCATCTCCCTGACAGGGAGACCCCAAATACTTCACTCTTCTTTAACTATTAAAGAGACCAACAAAACAAGCACTGGCAAGAGAGAACACACACCAGGTCGTTGGTTATGCTAACTAAGGCCTGAAGTTTATACCCTGGAGAGGAGGAATGAGGCCATAAGTCCACAAGCAACTAGCTTTAACCAGTCCCAGTTTTTCACTGGGCAGTGAAGCGCCTTCAGTTAGGGCCGGTGAGGGCTTAGCATACCAAAGATTCTCAAAGTTCACAGTTTTTTTTATCAGCTTTGGCTGGTGTGCTGCTCAAAGTTCACAACCGGCTGTGGTGAAACACAACACCAGTTTTAGTTCCTGGGCAAGTACTGCTACAGCTGGGAAGTTCCTTGACAGGGCTGATGGACTCTTGTTGTCCGCAGCCTGGCTGGCCCAGATTTCACGTCTTTGAGACATCATCACACTGTTGTGTCACAGCGCAGCTTGGTCTCTGGGCCTTCTTTTTCTTCTGCCACATGTTCTGCTCACCAGCATTCTGTTACTGGTTTCAGTTTGTCTCTGCAACTTCAGAATAATTTTCTTTCCTACATCTTAGATAAATTATTTTTCCAATTTCCAGAAAGTATGTTTAATGAAACATTTATTGTTACAGGTAGATTTTCTGCCCCAGTCTGTGTTACTTTGGAGTGCAACTATTAGCCCTAGAATTTGGCCATTTGGTAATTTGGGGCTATAAATATTAAGTGATTGGCATAGTTTACCTCATTGAAGAGGAAAGGAGAAATTAAGGAAAAAGTGGAAACTGGGAAAGGCAAATGTGCTTTGTAGTGAAGATAGTACACATCATATAAAACATTTAGTCAACTAGGCAGACAATTAAAACTCCTGGAGGAAATTAGTGGGCTGGTCTTTTTGCTTCAGAGTGGAGACAAGGGATGCTCTGGGGGCTTTGGCCTCCACCTCTGCCCATTGCTATCTGTACTGCCCTTCTGCATGTGTTTCGATTTGCTAAAGGCTATCAATGCAAGATTCCAGAAATGAGCTGGCTTTTATAATGGGAGTTTATCAAAAGCTTACAGTTCTGCAGCCGTGAAAACGTCCAAATCAAGACATCAAGAGATGCCGTCTCACTAGGTTGCAGCTGTGGGCTGTCAGGCACATGCTGGCGTCATCTAAAGCTGCTTTCTCTCAGAGCTCAGCTGTGGTGATCAGGCACATGGCAGGGCGTAATGGCTGCTCTGCTGCTCTCGGCCTCCTCCTCCAGGCTTACTTTCTCCACCCCCCACCAGCTCAGCTGTGGGCAAGCAGGCATATGGCTCTCTCCCCTCTCCTCTGTCTCTCCCCTCTCCTCCGGGCCTCATCTCTTTCAGCCTCTCATGGGTCTATTTCTGTGCCCCTGTGCTCTGCTGATTCCAGCCTCCAGCCTTGGGATCTCTCAGCCTCAGAGTTCCTCTGTCTCTGCAGCTTTTTTCTGTGTCTGCACTTTTTCAGTCTTCTGTTTATAAAGGACTCCAGTAAGAGGATTAAGCTCCACCCTGGGTCCTGCAGCCTCACCAGAGGCCCTTAACTGAAGTGGTCTGATCAAAAATGATCTAATCAGATGGTCTCTTAACTGAATCTAATCAAAACGTCCCGTCTACAATAGGTTTACAGGCACAGGAAAGGGTTTGCTTTAAGAACAGGATTTTCTGGGGTCCACAAAAGACTCAAGCCAGCACAGCATGCCACCCCAAATAAACACGCAGTCCTAATACGTGGAGTCTGCTTACTTAGCAGAGCAGCTTTAAGCCACCTCCCTGAGCCTTCCCTCACCCCTCCAAAACTCAATTCCGCCACTCTTCTCTTCTCTTGAGAAATTATAGAGTGGCACTGGCTTAAATTCCTTCTTCCTTCCTTCAACAACAAAAGTTGTTTCCTCTGAGAGATAATAATGGACCTTTAAAAAAACCTGACGTGTTAAGATGCAAGGCTTTTTACTATTTAAAAAAAATGTAATGCCCACTAAAAACCATTTGGTAGGCAGGATTGTCTTATGTAGAAATGATAAAGAATCTTGAAAAATAAGATGTACTTTGCTACACAGTGGGAGAGTATTTAAAGAAATGTGTGGGTGGCTTATTTTTGTTTTTTTGTAATAAACACAAGTGTTTGATTTTAACCATGAAAAGCTTTCATGAAACATTTGTCTCTGTATCTGAAATATCACCAAATAAACCTAAAGCAATTTAAAAATATTAATAATACTTGTTAATCCCATGTGGAATAGTAAAGTTAGTTCTTTATGCGATAAGAAAATTCTAAGAAGTTTCATAAAATTCACTGAAGATTTTTGTTCTCTAAATAATCAATTCCTAAATAATTTAGATTTATTTATTTACATAGTTATTTGTTTATTTTAATAGAAATTTAGGGCTAGAAAATACCTGGAAAACCACCTAAGCTAACTTCTTGATCGGAATGAGTTATTTAATCTTGAGAGCTTGTTATTTACTGAGGGTCAGTTAGTGGCTAGTTAGGGTCATTCATTCATTCATTCAACAAACATATTTTGCTTCTGTTGTGTATTGTGGATACTGTGCTAAGCACTGAGTATACAGCGATGACTACTCCCCTTGCCCTCATGGAGCTTACCTTTTCATGGGAGAGCTAGATATGACATAACAAATTGCAATGATAATTATTTAATTACACTATTGATAAGTGCTGTAAAGAAAAGAATATGTGGCAGCGTGAGAGACTGTAGCAGGGGACCTGACCTTGTCTGAGGTTCAGATCAGGTTTTCATGAGAAGTGACATTTGATCTGACCACTGAGGGATAATAGGAATGAACTAGATAGAGGCTGATGGGGAGTGTCCTTGGCAGAGGAAGTGTCAAGGGAGAAGGTAAAATTCACAGGACTTGGCATTGGTGACATGTGGCGAGTGAGGAGGCAGAGGGTGAAAGCACCTCAGGGGGACCAGGTTTGGGGAAGACAAACAACAGACTTGGTTTGGGGTTTTGGCCATGTTGAGCTAGGTGTGTCTCTGTGAAGAGCACATGGAGATTGGGAATAGGGGTGGATATGCAGGGGAGGAGCTTGGCGTATGATTCTGGGCTGGAGGTATAATGTTAAGAGTTATCAGCTTATGAACGAAAATGGAAGCCACAGGTGATGAGTCTCTTGGGGAGAGAGTATGAACTGAGAACTCCCAAACCTCTTCCATCCCTACTCTTCTCCGTCTCGGTAAGCCCAGCCATCTACTCATTAGCCTAAACCACAAATCTAGGAGGTAGCGTTCATTCCTCTTTCCCTCACTTTTCACGTTGAATTTGTCAGCAAACCCTGCTGGCTTCCCCTCCAGAGCACCTTCAGTCTTTCCACTTCCCTTCCTCTCCCAACCATCATCATCCCTCTCCTGAATTACTGCAGTAACCTTCACTGGTCTCCCAGCTTCCACCTTGCCCTCCACAATCCATTGTCCACATAGGAACCAGACGGAAAAAAGTTAAACACAAATCAGATCATCTCGTACCCTAGTTTGAATCTTCCTTCTTGTAGCCCTTGAAATCAACTGGAATCTCCTCCCCTTGGATAACAAAGCCCACATATCTCAATATCTGCTGACCTCTCTGGCCTCTTGTCATCAGTCTTCTCCTGGGCTCAACCACCCATTCCTGCCTTCCTTCTTGAAAACTAAAACAAGGGAATTGAGTTGGCGAGGTCCCTCAATGCAAGGAGAAGTAGTGGCAAGAAAGTCAGCAAAAGGTATTGTGTCAGGGGAGGAGATCCTGGTGGGTAGTGTTGATTGCAGCTGGGTGGTCCAGTGAGATGAGAACTGGAAAATCTCCACCGAGACCCCTGGCCCCAGTCCACTGCTCCCTCCATCCAGCTGTGTCCTGAAGCTGAAACTCTGCAACCCAGCATGAACATGTGACGCTGTGCCCCAAGGAGCTCATAATCCAAACTAGTCAAGGAACAACTCGATAAAGCATTGCTCTCATGAAAACGAAAAATAGAGTATAGAAGAACAGAAGGTTAAGTAGAAGGAAGATGGTTTTTACTGACTGTAGGGGCTCACACCTTTTTGTGGTTTTAAAAAATAGTAAGTACTTACTATGAATGATAGACATTCAAATGGTGCAAAAGGGTATAGCTTATGATTTTTAAAGTGTCCCCAAAACTCTATCCTCCCCACACTTCCTAGTCCTCAGAAGTATAATAGGATCATAGCTAAGTCTTTCAGAAGTATGTGTGCATGTACAATATATTTTTCTCCCATGAATAAGCTCTTTATTACTCTATTATTTCCTTTTCCTTTTTTTTTTTTTTAACTTAATGCTATAACTGGGCTTTTAAAAAATAACAGCTCTGTGTTTTTATTATATTGTTGCATTGATTTACATTGGGGGCATACTTTGTTTTCCTGCAAACATAGCTATGTAATAAATTCCTACCAGTGTTTAATGCCTGTGTATGTGCAGTTAAATTTTTGATAGTTGCCCTCTGAAAATCGTGCCCCTGTTACATTCCCACAAACTGCTTCTCATGGAATTTGAACATTCTGCTTTAAAGCACATACTTCTTGAAGGTTCCTGTGGTGAGGATGTCTTGTTCCATGTTAGCTTCTTCCTCCCCTTTTTTTGTCTTTTTATTTTATTCCTTATTTTCTTCTTTCTTTCCTTTCTTACTGTCCTTTCTTTACTCCCTCCTTCCCTCCCTTCTTTTCTGATGTTCCCTTCTTCTTAAACTCCTCCCTTCCTTCCTCCCTTTGTTTCCTCCATCCTCCACTCACCAGTACTCACCACGAGACTCTCACACGGAATGCTGTGCTGTAAGGGCCCTAAACAGCAGTGTCATCTGGGCAGCCCTAAGTGTGAGGCGCCTCGAATGCGGGAGAAGGTGGTAGACTTTCATGCCTTCCTGGCCAGGCCACAGATGAGATTCTGCACGCACTGCTCAACGTGTTAATATGAGAGCAACGAATCTCATCAGGAGCGAGTGTCATTAGGAGCCCAGATGTATCTTTCTTAAAGAGGATGGAAGTTACTGGAACAATGTAGCCAGATGGAGAAAAAAGCCCTGTAGGGGTGGGCAGGCCCTGCTTCAAATTTCAAAGGACCTGCCACTAGGAGCAGAAGTCTCAGTTCTCTATGTTACCAGGGAGGAGACATCAAACCCATGGGTAGAAACTTCAGAGGCAGATTTTAGCATTCAGTATAACAAAGAACTTTATCAGTAGCACTCATTTATTTATAAATAGTAATTGTTGTCTGTCTTAGTTAGTGCTCCTTTGGACACATGTGAAAAAAGCTCTCAAGTTCCATCAAGTATAAAAGGTCATGAATTAGGTAGAGCATGTTAGCCAGAAAGCGTGAAGCATGGCCGATTGGGGCTTCGTACATCCTGTGGCTCAGCTGTTGCCCCTTCCTTCTCAGGTTCTGCAGTGAGCTCCCAGATGGCGCTGTACTCTTCCTGTGCCGTGACAGTGTCTGCTGCAGCTCCACCTCATGTCCCCCTACTCGGAAAGAGCAAGACTGTTTTCTGGTAGCTCACTCAGTAGGTCCGGCTACTGAGCCCAGCTGATTGCACCGAAGCAAAAAGCCCCGCGTGGGGAGGGGGAGCCTGGGAAGCAGCCCCTGGTGGCCCATGGTCTGGGGCGCTTACCAGGTCTTGCTGAAGTGGAGGAGCAGGTTCTCCCTGCTCTTGCAGTGGAATGCCGTCCCTCTCCCTTCCTGCCGCCAGTTTTGCTCAGGGGCAGCTTTGAGTGGCTTGCTTTTGTCCACTGTCCTGAGAATATTGAGGAGCCCTTCTGGGAGCTGGACCTCTCTAACACGGGAGTATTTTGAAAGAGGCTACAAATATATTAAATTTGATCAAGGGGATGATATGATGAAATGGCTTTTAAGGAACGTCACTACCTGAGATACTATGATTTATGATTTCAGAAAACAAAATGGAAAAGGTAATTTGTTAGCTTGACTAGTTGTTTTAAATTATTATTTTATTGTTTTAGCATTTTTAATATTAGAGCAGCTTTATGTAGAATTCTGAAAACCCAATTCATTGTTTTCCATAGGATCACAAATTCCCCCAAACAATATCTGAGTATAGCAGAATTAAAATAATGATAAAGAGCAATTTATTGTGTGTGTGTGTGTGTTAGGAGTAGTACTATGGATATAATAGTTAAGTGCTGAATTTTAGTTTGTCATGGCCATCATAACAAATTGTATTGTATACATGAGTTAAATATTGAGCCCTTCTTTATAAAGGACACTTTTCCTGAGGATGGTGGAAATTGTTTTGGCCGAATCTGTATAAACTGCTTTGAAACTCCTTTGAGTTTCATTTGAACTGTAGCTAATATACTCCCTGTAAAGAATCTCAGTAATAGTTTAAAACATATTTATTTTCCCCAGTCTTGTGAAATATGGTTTTGGTTCCATTTTGGTTTTCTTCAGAAGCCTCCTTTAATCTCAGCCAAAATAAAATCCAGCTGAGTTTTCTTATGGCTTAATAACAAAGCATGGAAATCACAGGAAATTTGGATGACTGTTTTTCTAATATTATAAACTTTTAAAAGTGTGTTACAATTGAAAAGGAATTTCTGAGATCAAAACCCTTTAAACAAGATAAACAAATGCAAATCCCTGAGAAATCACCTTGCTTTTATCGACAACTATTAAAAATTCAGAAAGAAAGTTTAATAAAATTAAAGCCATAGTTTCTTGGTAAAACTGCTACTGGAGGAGGTGGTGGTTTGATTACTCAGTTAATGGCATATAATGAAGCTTGTTTCACCGGTGTGTGCCAAGTCACACATTAGGTATGAAGAAGAGTTAATGCTAGGAAATCGTTATTTAGTTGGGGGAAATGGGCAGGTGTTTGAGTGGTGAGGGAATTCTTAGGCCCCAGGGTAGTTGTCCCCTCAAAGCATCTTACGTTGTTTTTTAAATTAGTAGATTGGTGTTGGGTGGAGTTTGATTTCTATCTTTGTAAGAATATAGAACAACTTACTTGAGATATTGGTCCTTTTTAGTCTATGCGATGTGGTCAAGGGTTATATCAATTTGAAGTTTGTTCATTTTTTTGTTGTTGTTCACTTATTCATTCATGCCTCATCTTATTCCACAAAGATTTGAGGCTCCTTATTTGTAACCCATGTACAACCAGCCTTGTTTCGTCCAGTCCCAACATGGTCAAATGAGTGCAACAGAAAATGATAGAAAATAATTGCAATGTTTACTTCACTGCCACAAAACATCCAAGTGAAGGATAAATGCATTATACATAATAAAACTTTTTAAAAATCCTCTTTCGCCGTCTAACTCTCTGTCTTTTACATGGCTGTCAGCTGCTTCCCTAAATACTCTCCTTCCTCTTGAAACCACAGAAGCTCTCCCCAAATCCACTCAGTATAGCTCACCTCCCCCCCCCACCCCCTGCTTTTCCCCTTAGGTCTCTTTTCCTCTGTTTCCCTCTCACTCTGTGTCTTTTTCCACTTCTCTCCTCTTAATTCATTTCTCACATCTGTGTTTATAGGTCCAGAACCAGGGGAAGGGGGAAAAGCTGAGCAGCAAACACTTTCCCATAGGAAGCATCACAGGAATGAGGCTGAGATTGTTCATAGAGTAATATATTTTTCTCTTTGTTACCCTTATTAAAAACTACAAATAATAATTTAAAAATTTAAGTCTGCACCAAAGAACATACCAAATGAGATGAAAAAGGCTACTAAAATGCATGTTGCTTGCCGTGTGGTTAACTAAGATTACTTCATGGTCAGTGTTAAACAGGGACTCCTTTCCAGAGTTTTCCCTGTCTGTGAAGAGAGAATACTTGTTCTTTGAGTGACAGAGCCTTTCCTAGCCTTTAACTCTAAAATTATATGGGACCTCACAAGGGGACACTGAAAAATGTAGTGCTGATATCTTTAACAACATCCATAGAAACAGAATCTGTTTTTTTGCAGCATCTGTTGATGAAAAGAGAGGGCATCATGCCAATGTATGACTCAGGAAAAAGATATCCTGCAGTGGACTAGCACGCGATGGTCTAAGACTGCAGCTTTCTGATGGTCTGAATTAACTCAAGGATGAAAAGTTGTGCTGCCTGGAACAAAAATTGCAACCAATGACTTAGGGACCGAAGGGGCAATGTAAAGGAGTAGATGATGAGTGGTGACTGCCAATGTCAGGTGTCTGGACACCAGAGAGAAGGAAGAGCCTGGGGTCTGGGTGGCACATGCCCTTTCAGAGGGGAGAAGCTGCTGCTGCTCAGCTCCATCCTGTTTTATCATGTGGGGCCTTAAAGCAGTGCTGTTAGGTCTTCTCATTCTTCAAAATGAGCCTGAAATGCAGATTTTTATTGGAAATGTCCTCCATTTTAAATACTCATCATTTGATCATTTAGATTTTTTGAAAGTGCCTCATGGGCCAAGCACAACCTGCCAGCAGGCATCCACTGTCCACCTCTGATCCACACTGCATCATGTCTTTCATGCAAGTCTTTCTAAATCTCACTTCCATCCTCTCTGCTGTGCTGTAGATTAGCTCTCTGGCACAGTGTGGGTTCTGGTGTTCTTTGTGGTTGGCTGAGAGCATGATGGGGCTGTTTGTAGAGCCTGGCTATGAATATTGTGGGGCTGCATGGTCTTCACCCTGGAAGTGGGGCCTTAGGGAAGTGTGAAAGCATAGCCAGGATTATTCTTTAAACGTTGATTTTGGGTGCACCCCTGCACACAAACAAATTATCTAAACCCCGAGATTCTACATTAATTTTAAAGATTTATTTATTTATTTATCCCCCCCTTGCTGCTTGTGTTTGCTGTGTCCATTTGCTGTGTTTTTTCTGTGTCTGCTTATCTCTCCCTTGCTGTGAGGTCTTGCTGCATCAGCCCACCGTGCTGCGCGGGCCGGCCTGCCCTCACAAGGAGGCCCCGGGAAGCGAACCCGGGGCCTCCCATATGGTAAATGGGAGCTCTATCGATTAAGCCACACCCGCTTCCCTCTACATTAATTTTAGAAAGGAAAATTTTCAAAGTATTAGCAGTTTCCTACCCAATGAATCCTGTTCTTGAGTTCCCAAGGGAACTGCTAGTACCTATCAAGTGGACAGAAATACCTCCAAGAAATTGGATATATTGGATATAAACCAACTAGATTGAGGGCCACTGCCAAAATAGTTTTTAAAATTTTATGCCTGCTATTAGGTTATTCTAAATGAAAGTGCCTGTAATGATAGGCCAAGTTGTTAGGAGGCCACTTCTAGTTTACGACATCGAAATTATATTATTATAAAAGGGTAAGTATATATGTATCTGTAAAATTGTTAAAAAAAAAAAAAACAGTTTAAAATTTTAGAATCTATTTTATAAGTTGGGAGTAGGGAAAGAAATTGGGTTACAACGTATTCCAATGTTTTGCTGTTCAATTGTTTTCTATCAGGAAGTCATTTCTACTGATCATAAACTTTGTTTCACTTACTAGGCTTTCAGGAAAATATTTATTCCAGGATTGTATTTTCAAGCCTTTATTTTTCTCCATGTTTTTACAGTTTCATCATTTAAGAGGGAGTTAAGTTAAAATGTGAGAACAAAATCCCCAGCATCGTTGTATTTCTGCTCGAAATTTTTCATATTAACTATGCTTGATTAGTTCCGTTTTGCTGAAACAGCCTTAAGAAACCAAAGCTTTTCTGTTTCTCCAGAAGAATTATGACACTGAAATATGTTGCTATATCCTAATACTATTTTCTGTAAAAGTCATTGTGAATTCAGAGCATATGATTCATTTTGAGTAAAAAAATGAAAAAAAAATTAATTAACTGACAAAAAAAAATTCTGGGTCGGCTAATGAGGTCTAGTAAAAGGAAAAAAAAAAAAACCCTGGAAAACTTCCTTTATAGAAAGGGAATGTCTGATTTCAGTGCAGATTGAAATCATTAGAAATGAAAATGTTTACCCCTTTGGGAATCCTGGCTGTTTAAATTTCCCTTCCAATATCCCCGCCTCCAAGAGAGACTATTTTGGAATCACCCCCCAAAATAGGAAAGCTCACATCTGTAATGTTCTCTGTGAAACATGAGACTTCAGGGTAGTAGTGAGTAAGCTTTTTGGTTTTTCTGTAGAGTATGTGTTTACCTCCAGCAGGTAGCCCAGGCATTACATTGGGTGGGTACCATTATGATTTGGGCATGGGAAACCAAGAGGTGCTATAGACAGTTGATGATCAGTTTACAATTAGATATAACAAGAAAGCTAATTTAACCAGAGTGGTAGGCTGAATAATGACCCCCAAAGATATCAAGGTCCTAGTCGCTGGAACCTGTGAGTGTTACCCTCTGTGACAAAAGAGAGCTTGCGGGTATGATTGAGTTAAGGATCTTGAGATGGGGAGACTGCCCTGGATTATCTCCCTGGGTGCTAAATGTCACCCTGAGTGTCCTCAGAAGAGGAAGGCAGAGGGAGATTTGACAGCAGAGAAGACGGCAATGTGACACTGAAACAAGAGGAGTCTATGCTGCTGGCTTTGAAGATGGAGGAAGCGGCCCCAAGTGAAGGAAAAGAGCTCTAGAAGCTGGAAGAGGCAAGGAAAGGGATTCTCCCCAGATCCTCCCGGGAGAGCGTGGTTCTGCCAACACCTACAGATTTTTCCAGTGATTACTCCTAAATTAATCGTTCATGCTTGATCAGAGTACTAAAGAGAGAATTTTCATCAAGTTGTTTGCCATACGATTTCCCCCCTCTGGCTTTAAGTTTGATTCTATTCAGCGTATATCACAGTCAGAAATATGCAGTGGGAACTGAAAACTGACCCTCTGTTTGTGAAGTTACAAAATGAAAAGTGATGTTGTGCTAAAAATAATAAATAGCTTTTTGCTGGGGTCTAAATTCACAGGAGATTTAAATAAAACTAATCTTTATGTACAGTGAGAAAAATGATGTGAACGCATAATTATAATATGGAATTTATCCACCCCCTTCTTTTTTCTGTTACACTGCTTTATATATTATCTCATTTAATTGGATCCTCCTAAATCCCTAAGTATCTTAGTTTGCCAGGACTGCTATAACACATATCATAGACTCTGGTTGGCTTTAACATGATTATCTTGCTTTTTAGAAGCCCCACAGCAAGGTATTGGCAGAAATGCTTTCTTTGCAATCAGTAGCATTCTGGTACTTGCTTGCCGGCATTCCATAGCTCAGTGTCTGCCTCTGTCACGTGGCTAGCTGTCTCCTTTTGTGTCCTCCTTATTCCTCATGCCCTGTCCAAATTTCCTTTATTTACAAGGACTCCAGTCGTATTGGCTTAAGGCCCACCGTGATTCAGTTTACCCTTAATTTAATGGGATTTTCAAAGATCCTATTTACAAGTGAGTTCTATGTACAGGAGCAGGGGTTTGGACTTGTACACATCTTTGTGGGGGGCATTGATTCAATCCACAACACGCGATAATAACAGCAGCAGTGGCACAACAATGTAGTAATTTACAGTTATTAAGCTCTTACTGTGAACCAGGCACAGGTTGTGTTTAATAGTGAAAGTAAGTGTCTGTGTATATGTACTTTAAAAACCCATCTGAGGCCGTTTTTTCTCTTTCACAGATGGAGGGGGAACTTGAGCCTTAGATTTAGTACTTGCCTGTGGATATGCAAGATGTTTTGGTCCAAAGGCTGAATTTATTATATAACAGCCCCTTTCCCCTGGCCCCCCTCTTCCCATTCTCCTGCATCTGGAAGTGGCAAAAGTCAGGATTAGGCAACCAGGAAAAAACGTTCAGGCTTGGTAGTTCAGAGCAGTACAAAGGCAAGGTTGCAGCTAACCAGGCCAAGAGCAAGAACCCATATCCACCAAAACTATGAACATATATATGTATTTCTAAA
>JAQZBX010043913.1:0-21480 GCA_029593785.1 Cabassous unicinctus
TGGGGGGGAGAGGAGGGCAGCTGGGGGGGAGAGGAGGGCAGCTGGAGGAGAGAGGAGGGCAGCTGGGGGAGAGAGACCTCAAGGGAGGCTGAGAGGAGCCATTTGCTCCATTCGCCAGGGAGAGATGACATCCGAAGGCATAATATTTATCGAGGGCAGAGCCCCAACTGTGTAACCTTGGATTTGACAGTAATGGCTTGAAAAATATCTTTACTATTTTCTCTTCTCAATTTCAACCTCTCTGCTCCCAAACAGCTATACTACTGCACTTCCCATGTTTGCTGATCTGACTCTTTGAGGGACCGTGAGCTGCTGAGGGGTGCCGAGCCCAGAGCCGAGCACAGGTAGCTATTTACTAGCTGGGCACTAGGACGAATGGATGAAACGAATAAGTGGCTGAAGGATCAAATCGCAGAAGGGCTCCATTATTTAGAGAAGGAATCCGGTTTCCTTCCCAGACAGCCTTCACTGACAGATCCTGACCCCCTGGAGAACTGATGCACAAAGACAAGAGCCCCTTCCCCAGACCCGTTGAGCAGTAAGTCTTACGTGGTTTAAGGCTGGCTGGCCGCAAGGCAAGAGAAGTAGACAGGCTGGGCCAGTCAGCCCTGTTCACTGACCTTTCTTCCTGCAAAAGTTTCTGATCCCACAGGTTTTGCATAGCACTCAAATAAGCACTGAGAATATACAGATCAATAAGGAAAAATCCTTCCTCTAAGGGTTTGTGATGTAAGAGAAGGATGGTTTCAATTTTACATTATCAGGAAATAATGACAGATCTTCTTACTCTCTGGAGTCTCTAAACTCCAGAATGGTTTTGTTTACTGAGCAGAGGATGATGTGAACAGAAGGGCTTCACAAAGGACCACCTCCTGACGGGGCAGCCTGAGTTTATGAACTTGGCTGCTATGAACTTTAATTAAAAGCAACTGTAGAAGATTCCTCTTTTGTGATTATTTAGCTGCCGTGGAATTTAATAAAAAGGCAAGTATAAGAGGTATTTTTCCTGTTTCAAGTTTGAGCTAAGAAAATTTTTTTATCCCTCTAAATAATCAGAGAGTCTTGTCTTCCATTTCTGGTAGTTCTCAGATTTGATGGGACAAGATGGAAAGTTCGCGAGCAGATATAGAAATATCAGTCATGTTCTAGGACTATAGACAAGCCAGTGCCCCTGGCGCTATCAGAATCGGTCTCTGCTCCATAAGTAAGCGAGGAGCCGCACTCATTCCTTTCCTTTCTCTCTCAAATGACTGTAGGGGAAGAATAAACAAAAGCCTTGGGTTTGAGCATTGCCTCCTCTCTTAGTTTGCTAGGGAAATACCACACAGTGGGTTGGTTGGAACAACAGACATTGATTGCCTGGCAGTTGTGGAGGCTAGAAGTCAAAATCAAGGTGTTGCCAGGCCACGTGTGTGGTGTTCTCGTGCTGTTTTGGTTTTCCGTGGCGTGCAGGTGACTCTTCTCCTCCGACACATGGTGGTCTCCCTCACCGTCTCTGGCTTCTCCTTCAAATTTCCTCTGCTTCTGACGGCTTCAGCCATGCTGGAAGAAGCCCCTCCTTCACTCAGTTCGGCTTCACCTTAACTAATAACGTCTTCAAAATCCCATTTACGAAGGGCTCACTCCCACAGGACTGAGGTTAGGACCGGTACATGGTGCAATGCCCAACAGCTCCAATTTCAGTAGCTTTTTGTCCTCAGAAAGGCATTGTGTGGGACCTCAGTTTCTTCATTTGTTACATGGGGCAAGTGGGTGGCTCTGCTGACATAGGCACAGATGACCTGGAAGCTCTTGGCCTCTGATTCTGAGGGAGACACATGCAGACTACTCAGGTCACGAGCTCATCTTCCAGGACGCAGAGTGCCAGGGACTTTGAAGAGGGGCCAGGGGCAAGAGCTAGGGCCTGGGCAGCAGCCGGAGCAGGGCTTGAATTCTCACACCAGAACTCACTAGAGTGGCGGTTTTTAGGGACTGTATCTACCTAGTATCTGCGACTGCACTGCTAAAATGAAAATAGTATTAAAGTTGTCCTGAGAATTAAAAGAAAAAAAAAGAATGAGCAAATTTCCTAGTGTGAGTAAGTTGCTTTGTAGCCCCCACTCCCAGTGCCACCTCCCAGAACTCGTGGGAACACACCTCTCAGCCAGCTCTAGCAATTAAAGCAATTAAGATGCGGGCGTGGACAGTGCCAGAGGGACCTTTCCCAGGAAGCTCACAGGTCTCCTGTGCCCAGGGCACCAAAAAGCAGCTGCAGCCAGGAATATTTATTTTCATGGGCTCCAGCCAGCCAAAGGTAGGCTTCCCTGAAGCAGGAGCAGATGACAAAGGGACCGTGGTTGAAAGTGTCCATTTCTATGCATTTGTGATGCCAGAGAAAGCTGGCAAGATTCCCCTTTGCAAGAGGGAAACTCCCTCCATGAAGGCATAGGGAAAAAGTCCAATCTTACCCCGTCTCTTTCCAGAAAACAAGCGTCTCCCAGTTTATGTTTATGAGAAGATTGTCAGTTTCACTCCAGCTGGAGGTGAAAAGAATGTCACCGTCCGCTCATCAGAGCAGAACCCGCAGAAGTTGCCGAGGGTGTGGAGTTGCTTCTCCTTGGTGTGTGTGTGCATTTGCATGTGGGGGTGTGAGGCAGGCGATGTGCTGGAGGAATGGCCTGTGGTCCTGGATTCGGCCAGTGCACTTGTCCACTGTGTCTGTTACACAGAGGGGCTGGAGGGCTAGCCAGGAATTCCTCTGGAGACGGAGCAAGCAGCTCCTACTGGCTGTGTCAGGGGGAGGCGCCCCCTTCATCTGTCTTGTAGGAACCGCTGTTGACAGGTTGCTGGGCTCCTCTCAGTGCAGACCTCTGGGCTGAGACTGTGTAGGGAATACAGGGGAGGGGGAATGAAGGTCTGCTCAAGTGGGAGGCGGGGCAGCCTGTCTCTGTGTGTGGGAAACAGCTGGTGCTGGTTGGCGCCTTCGCCCAAGCAGAGGACCATCCTGCTGGTGCCATCAGTGTAACCTTAGATTCTGGCCGCATCAGGCCACAATAGTGAACTTTTTGTGGGTAGCACTGAACTTCGGCTCAGATGTGTTAGATATGACCAATCCCTGTACTTTTATACCAACAGGACTATGGCTGAGAAACCCTGTTATAAATGGGGGCACTGAGGAGACGTAATCAAGTCTTTCTTTATATAACAGTTGGTAGCTTCTATTCCCAAGTCTTGAAAAGTGGACCAAGGAAGAAGTCATGTGTGGCAGTTTGGTATTTTTTTATGAATTCCAAAAATAGGTATTGGATTATGTTTGTAAACTGGGTGTATTAGATTGTATCAACTTCAGAGGTTCCACTTTTACTTGATTAAATTATGATTAGGGCTTTGATTGGGCCACATCAGTAGGATGTTGAGTCCCTGCCCCCTTGGTGGGTGGGGACCCACAGAGAAACAAGGCAGAGGAGGGAGTTTTTTGAGTAAATGCACAGAGAAGCAGGTACATGAGGAAAGAGAGCAGGCTCCGTTAGACATGGCAGAGGCCCTGGGAAGAGAGAGAGCCTGATAGTCTACAGCTGACCTTGTGGAGAGAACAGATCAGCTGAGCCCAGAGAGAAATGAACCCCGGGGAGAGAGATGAGCCTTATCCCAGCCTACAGCTGAGACCAGAAGAAGCTGGGACCACAGAGCAGCTTCTTCTGGTCTCAGCTGTAGGCTTCTACCCCAAATAAATATCCTTTATAAAAAACAGACAAATTCAGGTATTTTGCATCAGCACCCCTTTGGCTGACTAATACATCATGGAAACCATTGGCAAAGTAAAGATCTGTGAACTCTCTGGTCAAAACTATTTTAACTTCCTAGACATGGCTCTAGCATGAGATTCTGGGGTATATGGTTGGATGCCAAGTGCCACATTCAGCTCTGCCTAATGTCCTTCAGTGACTTTGGGGTTGGTGAGTGTGTGGTTTGGAACCTATGTACCCCAGACAATCATGTTCTTAGAGCTAATCCATTCATGTGGGTAAAAACCTATTGTAAGTAGGACTTTTTGAGGAGGTTACTTCATTTAAGGCATGGCCCAGGGTGGGTCTTCATCCTCTTAGGGAGTCCTTTATGAATGGGATGAAAAGCGAGAGAGAGAGAGAGAGAGAGAGAGAGAGAGAGAGAGAGAAAGCCATGTAAGCAAGAAGCTGGAAGCAATGAAACCCAGAAGGGAAGGGAGAGATCAGCAGGCATGTCCACTTACCATGTGACAGAGGAACCAAGGATTCCCGGCAGTCAGTCTTCAGGAAGAAAGCATCATCTTGAGGTTGCCTCGACTTGGACATTTGCACAGCTTAAAATTGTAAGCTTGTAAGTTAATATATTCCATAGTTAAAGCCAATGCGTTTTATGGTATATACTTTCGGCACTTTAGCAAACTAAAACAGAGTTTGGTACCAGAAAAATGGTGTGCTGCTATTGCAAACACCAAAAATATATGTATATTTTTAAAAGGCTTTGAAATTGGGGAATGAATAAAGGCAAGAAGAATTGTGAGATGCTTGATAAAAAAGGCCTAGATGGCTTTGAAAAGACGTTTGGTAGAAATATAGATGCTAAAGGTACTTCTGTTGAGGCCTTAGAAAGAAATGATGAATATGTCATTGCAAACTGTAAGAAAGGTGACGTTTGTTTTAAAATGGTACAGAATTTGGCAAAACTGAGTCCCGATGTCAGATGGAAGGCAAAATTTGAAAGTGACATGTTTGGATATTTAGCTGAGGAGATTTCTAAACTAAATGTGGAAAGTGCTGCCTGGTTTCTCCTTGCAGTTTATAGTAAAATGTGAGAGGAAAAGGATGAGCTGAGAAGTGAGCTCCTGGGCACAAAGAAACCAGAAACTGATGGTTTGGAAATTTCTGCGCTTCCAGAAAACAAGTCCCCAGAGGAAGAGTGCTCCAACTGAGGGTTTTTACTGAATGTGGAACCAGTCAGCCATTTCAGTGTAGGTCTGGACTGGAAATGCAGTTACCTGGAAAGGATTGGTGTTTGGTTTGGACCTGTGTGTACTACATGCGAAACCGATAAGGTTTGTGTGTGTGTGTGTGTGCAAGCTTTGTATAAATGGAACCACTGCCAGCCTGGACTAAAAGGGACAGATTGAAGGAAAAATGACTTCAAAGGCAAAACCATGGAGGCTGAGGCCTGGACTGAAGACATCTTCTTGGGCCAAGAGAGTGTACGCACCCACGTATGTGGAAAGGGTGGGCCTTCCACCCCATTGTTCTAGAAGGGTGTCACCACCCCAGTTTCCCAGATGCCTGGGGGCTTGCCTCGAGTCTGGCCACAACCCCAATGCTTTAGGAGGGTGGATCCTAGAGTCTGGATACCACCTTGATGCTTGATGAGGATGGAGCTGAGAGCCTGGTCATCTCCCCAATGCTTGAAGATGTTGGCAGCCCCACCCCAGTGTTTGGGGAGAGCATGGCCACTGTGCAAGGCCTTGGAAGGGGTGGGGCTGCTGCTCCATCAGGCCCCAGGGACACGGCATCATTCTTTAGATGAGTCTCAGACCTCAAAATCTAATGGAATATGCCCTGCGGGGTTTCTGAATTGTTTTCCTTCCAATTTCTCCCTAAGACAATGAGAATGTTTTTCCTATGACTGTCCTTCCATTACATATTGGAAGTAGATATCTTGTTCTCTGGGTTTCACAGGTCCACCACTGGAGGGGAATTGTGCCCTGGACAGACAACACCTATAACTGATTTTATGAGACTGTGTATCTTAATATTGTTACTGAAATGATTTAAGGCTTTTGGGATATTTGTGATGGAATGAATGCATTTGCATATGGAAAGAACATGTCTTTTTGGGGTTCAGAGGGTGGAGTGTGGTGGTTTAGAACTGTATGTGTCCCCAGAATACCATGCTCTTAAAGCTAATTCATTCCAATGAGTATAAACCTATTGTAAGTAGGACCCTTTTGATGAGGTTACTTCAGTTAAGGTGTGGCCCAGGGTAGGTCTTAATCCTCTTACTGGAGCCCTTTATAAATGGGATGAATACCGAGAGAGAGAGAGAGAGAGAGAGAGAGAGAGAGAGAGAGAGAGAGAAAGCCTTGGAAGCAAGAAGCTGAAAGCAATGAAACCCAGAAGAGAAGGGAGAGACCAGGAGATGCTGCCATGTGACAGAGGAGCCCAGGATCACTGGCAGCAGGTCTTCAGGAAGAAAGCATCATCTTGTCGATGGCTTAAGGACGTCTTCACGGCTGCAAAACTGTAAGCTTGTAAGCAAGTAAGTTCTCATAGCTAAGGCCCACACATTCTGTGGTCTCCTCTCTCAGCAGCTTAGCAAACTGAAACGGTGAGCCATCTGTATCCCCTTCTCCACCTCCCAAACCTTGTGTGCCTCTCAGGATGGGTGGAGGACGGGGTCTCTGCTCAGTCTTGCTGGGCTGAACTGAACCTAAAACGTAAATCAACCTCCCTGTACCATGTTTAGTAATTGTGTATTTTATCAAACTTGAAAGTAGCAAGAATATTATTTGGGGGAAAGAGGCAATGAAAATTTATGTTAAAACAGTAACTACAGGAAGAACAGCAGAAGCAGCAGTGACGAGCCCCCCGCCGGCGAGGGGGGCTCTCTCTCCTCAGTTCTTTGCTCCTGGAGCCCTGGCTTGCCTGGCCTCCGTGGCTTGGCAAGCTCGAGCCACTTCATCTCCCGCTTCTCCTATTGGCTGAGCTCCCACCCTCCTTTTGGCTCCTGTGGCTCGATTCCTGGCTGGCTATGCTAATCCCACATAATATTTTACACAAATTTATGTGAACCCCATTGCAAAGCTTAGTAAGGAGGCACTGCTTCTTTTCCTTGATAATATTAATCATTTATAACTAGGCTTTAAGCAGCTAGTTCAGCTGATGGGTCCTTAGTTCTTGGTCATAAAAAACATTCCTAGCCCTACCCCAAGAGAAAAAGGTTTCCCATTTCCCTACCCTTCTCTGTACCCCCAAAATGCTGTCTACCTTGGAAATTCCCACCATTCTCATGTAGAAGCAAACTCACAAGTTGCCTGGGAATTTCTCCCAGACGGCTCCTATTGCCCCACTCCTTTGGGGCTGCTTTCCCACAGACCCCTGTGGGCTCCATTTGTTGTCTCTATCAACAACATGATAAACTCACTGTGGCTGCCCAGGCTTCTCCAAAGAGTTGTGGGAACCATTTGTGAATTACTTCTTTGATTTTTCTTAATCAAAATTCTGTTTCCACTCATGTTAAAATGATGGCCCCCTGGTCCAGTCTTCAGTGGCACTTTGACATTAAGGAGGAAGGCATGCCTCTGGTTCTAACAGAAATCAGTGAAGGCACCAAGCTCTGGATCTTCAATTAAGACAGTGAAAATTCAACCAGACAGCGTCTCTTTCTGTCCCGAAGCCTCGTTAACGAGGAAGGCATTTCCCAATGTAAGCTTTCACCACTAAAGGGAAAATCTAAGGACGAGGCTCTATGCTTTGCCACAAACACACATCCTGCATACATAGACTGTTGTAGGAAAGTAGAATAGAATTTTTCTGCTCTTTTTTTAAAGTAAAGACTAATAGTATATTTTTGTAGCATCTGTTACCTCAAAATTTTCAACAAATTACAAAGACTGGGAACAGTATTTGTGCTTGCAGTCACTTGGAAACAGTGTGGGTGGTGGTGGGCTTTTTTCCTGTTGGGTGTGAGTGCAGGGCTAGCTGACTGATTACAGCTCCAGCTTTGGGAATATAATTGCCACCACCATCTAAACACCCATTTCCTTTTTTGTAGTAAGGAGTCACGACAACATAGGCACTCAGGGCAGCCTCCTCAAGTGGCAGTGAGGACAAGGGAATTGACATGAGCACCAAAGGGCCCCAGTTATTTCATTTTTAAACAAGACACCCAAAGCTCAGAGATGTTGTATCAGTCAGCCAAAGGGGTGCTAATGTGAAATACCAAAAATGGGTTGGTCTTTATAAAGGGTATTTATTTGGGGTAAAAGTCCACAGATACCAGGCCATAAAGCATTAAGTTTCTTCTCTCACCACAGTCCATTGCCACATGTTGGAGCAAGACAGCTGCCAAGGTTTGCCAGGGTTCAGGCTTCTGGGGTTCCTCTCTTCCCGGGGCTGCGTTTCTCTCTGGGCTCAGCGCCTCTGGTTCCTCCACAAGGTCAGCTGTAGACCATCAGGCAAACGGCTCACTTCTCTTCTCCTGGGGCCTTCTCTCCACCATCAAAACTCCAACATCAAAACTGCTACTCAAAAACTGCTCCCTCTGTCCTTTGCCTTGCCTTTTATATTCAATTCCCCCACCCACCAAGGGGTGGGACTCAATGCCCAGTCATAACATAATCATAACATAATCATGCCCAGATTAACAGATCGGTTTACAAGCATGATCCAGTTATATTTTTGGAATTCATAATTACATCAAATTGCCAAACGGCTACAGATGTGGTCAATTTTATCCAAGTCATGGAGAGATTTATCAACAGACATACTACAAAGGTCTAATTCTACAGATTTGTAATGCAGTGTTTTGTTCTTAGCTTCATTCACTCAGCAAACAGTCACTAAATGCCCAAGATGTTTCAGGCACGTTCTGGCTGCTAGAGCTGTATACTGCAGTCCACTCCTGGAGGAGCTCCACATTACATTGCTGTCGATATAGTCACATTATTTGCTGAATGGGGAGGGAGGGGAGTATATGTCTGCACTGCCTCAGCTTAACAGCCTTGTCTGAGTTAATGCTCATGAAGTTCAGTGACTACTCTGCACTGAGACAAGGTTAGCAACAAACAAAATCCAGGAATCATGACCCAGGAATATCAGGGACACAAAGGCCAGGAAGCATGAAACTGGAGACCCACAAATGGTGGGCAAAGCAAAGGGGAAGGCTCCTTAAAGTCTACTTGAGAGGCTTTCATCCTTTCTTAAAAATAAACTTTATTTTAAAATAGGCTTAGATTTATAGAAAAGTAGTAAAGATCATAGAGATTTCCATATACCTAGCTTCCAGATTTTCTTGATGCTAAGCTCTTACATTAATATGATAAATTTTTCACAACTACTGAAACAATATTGATACATTATTATTAACTAAAATCTGTACTTTATTCAGATTTCTTTAGTTCTTAACTACTTTTTTTCTATCCCAGATTCCCTTTCAGTATAGTACATTACATTTTTGTCTGTGTGTCTGTCTGTCTGTCTATCTATCTTTTCAATGAGAGAAGCTGTGAACTTACAAAACAATCATGCATAATGTACAGAATTCCCATACATCACCCCCTACCAACACCTTAATTGTTGTGGAGCACTCATTACTGATTATGAGAACATGACCAGCCTATCACCACCAACTATGGTCCATAGCGTACACTGGAATATTTTTTCCATCACCCCCTGTTATTAACACTGTATCTTCTTTGACATGCAAGAATATTACAACGTTGCCACCAACTGTAGTCCATAAATTACATTAATTGCATTTTCCCATGCATCTCCATGTTCTTATCGCCTGGTAATAGGGAAATACATTGGTTCTAGTTCATAGAAGAACATTCTTGTATTTGTCCTATTAACCACAATCCTCATCCACCTCTGAGTTCACTGTGTTATTCAGTCCCTAGATTATTCTCTAGCTTTCCTTCAATTGACATTTATATCCCTAGACTACCCCTTTCAGCCACAATCCCCTTTATAAACCATCCGTGTTAGTTATACTCATTATAATGTGTTACCCACCAACTCTATCCATTTCCACACTTTCATAGTCAAGCTGATTAAAAATTCTACAAACGCTAAACATCAGTACCCCTTCTCAGCCCTTGCCCTATCTCCTAGTAACCTATACTCCAGGTTTTAACTCCATGTATTTATTCTTTGTATTTAGATCATATTAGTGAGACCATACAATATTTGTCCTTTTGTGTCTGGCTTATTTCACTTGACATAATGTCCTCAAGGTTCATCCATGTTATCATATGTGTCCCAATTTCATTTCTTCTTACAGCAGCATAGTATTCCATCACATGTATATACCACATTTTGGTTATCCATTCATTGGTCAATGGAGACTTGGGTTGTTTCCATCTTTTGGCAATTGTGAATAACACCCATATGAACATGGGTGTGCAAATGTCTATTTGTGTCCCTGTTTTCAGTTCTTCTGGATATATTTCTTGTAGAGGGATTTCCAGATCATGCGGTAGTTCTATGTTTAGCTTCCTGAGGAGCCACCAAACTGTCTTCCACAGAGGCAGCACCATTTTACATTCCCACCAACAATGGAGGAGTGTTCCTATTTCTCCATGTCCTCTCCAGCACATATTGTTTTCTGTTTTTTAAAAAATAGTGGCCATTCCATGACATGTGAGATGATATCTCATTGTTGTTTTGATTTGCATTTCCCTAATAGCTAGTGATATGGAACATTTTTCTGTGCTTTTTCACCATTTATATTTCCTCTTTGGAGAAATGTCTAAGTCTTTTGCCCATTTTCAGTTGGAATGCTTGCTCTTAGTTGGAACTGCTGAGTTGTATGATCTCTTTATATACATGATCTCTTGATATAGCATGGAAATCAAACCCTTATTGGATATGTGGTTTCCAAATACTTTCTCCCATTGAGTAGGCTGCACCACATTACGTTTTGTTGTCGTGGCTCCTTAGGCTCCTCTAGACTCTGATGGTTCTCAGGATTTCCTTGTTTCTGATGACCTTGTCAGTTTGAGGAGTGCTTGTCAGGTATTTTGCAGAATGCTTTCGGTTTGGGGCGTGTTATGCTTCTCTTATTTTAGATTGGGGTTATGAGTTGGGGAGGACGATCGCAGACTCACCACATCACATCAAAGGTGCTTACTATCCGCATGATTCATGGCTGTTAATGTTGACCTTGATCACGTTGCTGAGGCAGTGTTTACCAGGTTTCTCCGCTGTAAAGCTCATCCCACCTCCCAGCTCTCCATACTGTACTCTTCGGAAGGAAGTTACTGTGTGCAGCCCACTTAAGAGGTGGGGGGTTTTGCTCACCGCCTTGAGAGGGTGGTGTATTAATCAGCCAAAGCGGTGCTGATGCAGAATACCAGAAATCTGTTGGCTTTTATAAAGGGTATTTATTTGGGTAGAAGCCCATGGTTACCAGGCCATAAAGCATAAGTTACTTCCCTCACTGAAGTCTGTTGCCACGTGTTGGAGCAAGATGGCTGCTGACGTCTGCCAGGGCTCAGGCTACCTGGGTTCCTCTCTTCCCAGGGCTTGCTTGTCCCTGGGCTCAGTGCCTCTGCTATCTCCACAAGGTCAGCTATAGCTATCAGGTAAATGGCTCTGTCTCCCTGGGGCTTCTACTGTGTCTAAGAGCCATCTTTATTCCTCTGTTTTCTTCTCCTGTGTATTTACTTCCTGGGCTCCAGCTCAAAACTCAGCATCAGAACTCCAACGCTGTCCTTTGTCATGTCTTTTATCTGTGAGTCCCCACCCACCAAGGGGCAGGGACTCAACACCCTACTAATGTGGCCCAATCAAAGCCCTAATCATAATTTAATCACTCCCAGATGAACAGACCAGTTTACAAGCATAATCCAATATCTATTTTTGGAATTCATAAATAATGCTGAACTGCTACAGGTGGTATCTACATCAAGTATTTGGAATTTGCTTTTGATATATATATATTCACAAGACAGTACCAGCAACATTAGAACATTAAAACATGACAAATAAGTAAGACATGTAAAAGCCTCAGAACATACCTATCTGTTTGCCTGATTTAATGAGGACCCTGTCTAATGACTTTCATAGTGCACATAGTTCAATCATCAACATTCATTATTCACTGAACAAATGGTAAACACTGGGGACTATGATTTGATTTCTTATCTGAGTGACAGGTAATAAAAGTGCCACCACTCTCAATTTTCAGATTAGAGAGCCATGGCAGACAATTTTCCCTTACTGATCAAGCTGTAAGGAGTACCCAGGTTTCTGGACAACAAGTGCATAATTTGGACTAGACTCAACTGTGTGGTCTCCACAAGAAGAACAGGCTGCTTTGATTAAATATTTTCAAGGGTAATCCTTATTTGCTAAGCCATACCTGCCACTAAAGCTTAAAGTTTTATTTGGCTTAAGTTCATTCTAGGATTCCAACTCCTCCAGACACTCCTCTCTCACTACCCTTGTCCTTATGCTCTGTAAACTATTATGCTGGCTATGTCTGGTCTCCTGCTACTGAAAATAAGTAGTATATGGAGAAGCCTATTGGCTAAATGCATTATCAATGTGTTTACATGGAGTTCTTAAAGAGCTCAATTTATTCTGGAACTTCACCAATTGGTCAAATGGTTTTTAAGGAAATAATGAATGTCTACTCTCTGCATAGCACTGTATTACACACCATAGGAAATGTTTTCAAAGCAAAGGGAAGAGAGTACAACAGGAGGTTTTTATTATTATCTAAAAGTTGCCAAAGAAGAAGAAAATCCAATGACTTGGAAATATTCTCACAGTAAAGAGAAAGAGCTGGCCAGAAAGGGAGAGGTCTGAAGAGGGAGGCACTGAGGTGAACTGAATAGGCTGGAGTTGAATAAGTTGAGAAGGAATTGAAGATTAAAGTCAACATCTGTTTTAGTTTGCCAAAGGGCTGCTGGTGCAAAGTACCAGAAATGTGCTGGTTTTTATAAAGGGGATTTATTTGGGGTAAAAGCTTACAGTTCCAAGGCCATGAAAAGTCCAACTGAAGGCACCATATGAGGTGCTTTCTCACCAAAGTCAGCTGCTGCGTGTTGAAACAAGATGGTGGGCGATCTCTGCCTGGTCTCTGCCTTCCCTTCTGGGCTTGCTCTCTCAGGCTCAGCTGTTTCACTTTTCTCCCCAATTACGGCTGGGCCCAGACTCTTGGGCTTTATGCTTAAGTGATCCTCTTGCTTACACGGCAGGATCAAACACGGCAGTTCCCTTTTTCCTCCATCTGTCCATGTGAGTCCATTTATATCAGACCCAGTAAGGGGGTGAGGACTCAATCTGAGTCATGCCTCACTGACATAGTACATTCAAAAGCCCTAAAGCAGTCTTATCAAGTAATCTAATCAATGGCCCCTCAACTGAATTTAATACAGTCAAAGAGCATCACACCCAGAGGAACAGATTAGTTTACAAACACAATCTTTCTCTTTTTGGATTCATAAAAGAATCTCAAACTGCCATAACATCTTTACCTATGGTCATAATACTCATTTCTACACCCAGGTTTTTTTCCTTCTCTTCCCTAAGGCTTCTGAGTTTTTCTTTATTGTAAATCACAGACCATTCTGACCCCAGGAATAGTGGTGATCTTGTGATCCTCTTGGGAATGGTTTAAGGTAAACTCCAAATCTAGATTGCTCTTTCTCAGTTTTAGGAGCAGAATCTATCCAAATTCAAAATGATTCATCATATATTTATTTCAAAATCAACATATGCTCAGATTTTATAGAGCAGGTTTGGAATATCTTACTCTTTTCTGTATCCTTCCCCAGCTTCATGCTATTTTGGCTGCTTTTGGCCAGATTCCAGTAGATAAGATCCCCTGAGGTTGTTCACTCCGTATTGCGAAGAGTCACTGTGAAGACCCTTCTGTTATTCTGTAATAATTCTCTTTTCTCTCCATCTAGTTATTGAGTTTATTGACCTTAAAGGTGATTAGTTTCAGATTTAAGACAGAAAAGAACGTTTCATCAAGATTCTGGATCCATCCCACATCCAACACAGCAGGAGAAGGGAAGCAATATAACCAAACTTCAGAGTTAGGAAACACTGGGCTGAACCTGCTGGCCACCACTTAGGTTTGGATGGCATGGATGGGATCATGGAAAGGATTTGGCAGTCATTCAGAAAGTCTTAATGTCACTATGACTCTAGAAAGAGATAAAAGAGGTTTTACAAAGGAAAAAGGCAATGAAACAAAACAACATTTGTCCTCTTTCCTTTGGTCCACTAATCAGTTTTCCGTCTTGTTACCATGTAGTTGATCTTCTGGGTGATACATATTGATATGTGTCAATTTTTGGCAAAATAAGTAAGGGGACTTTTCTTTTTTCTTTAGAGTAAGGATATATTAGAAAAGCCAAGAAATTTCAAAAGAAATTGTGGTCTCTCTTGTTATGATTGCTAATGAATAGAAGAATGAGTCACAGTTCAGAGACTTCTGATCTACCTGCCAAATAGTTTTAGAGAGATGGAGTGTGAGTCTCAAGGAATTTCAAACTTCAGTCCTTCTGTCAATATTATGTAAAGTTCTGTCGAAGTCAACTCTCTTTTTATCACCTGGACTCTCAAGTTATTCTAAGAAACTGCCTGTAATTTAAGAGAAATTTGCAAATAAAGGGGATGAAAATATAAATTGCAAGTATAGAAAATATGCACATAATAAACTTGTAAGTATGATTTGTCCCTGAATTAGCAAGGTCATCGTGATATAACGGTATTGTAAGTCATTAGATGCTGCAATATCTCATCATAAGGTATTTTTGCAATAACTTGCCTCATCTTCCCTGATTTCCTCCTTTGTGTGTAGAGGTTAGGGAAAGAATCAGGACCAATAAATTCTAAATATTATTTTATTTTTAAAAAAATATTTCATAAGATCCATTATTTATTGTAGTTATCAGAATGTTCTGATTACAACGTTAAGCCCCTGCTAAGCTTGGGCTGGGCTAAATGGGTTGCCAGATCAAGGATGGGGTAAAATTGTAGAAGTGATAACAAATGCAAAATGCATTTGTATATTTGTCAAGAGCCGGGGAATAATACACTACATCTATCATCTATCTACCATTTAGGTCATTGTTCTACCTAAGTACATAAAATTGTTTCTTGTTGCCAACAACATCAAATCCCACTAATTTTTCCTGGTTCATTCTAATCTGTCTCCACTATACCACACAATCTCATTTTGTCTTCTGGTTGGCACTTACATCCTTTCTTACAGATTTATCTTTCCACTCTTTTTGTGTAAGGCATGACATTGCCCTATGGCTGGGCTTTATTAATACTATTTATCTCGTCCTGGAACAATTCCATTCAGCCTTCTGCCTACCTGGCCTTACAGAAAATTTTAACATTCAGCCCAGGTTCCTTATTTAAACCTTCTTCACTTCTTAGAACACTTGGGTTGCTTTTTTTAAATTATTAAACTTCAAAATATCAGGACTACACAGTTTATCCCTTAACTGTCTTCTAATGCTTTTCACCTGGCTAAGTTTGACTATGAGGATGTGCTTTCAAGTTCTCCAGGGAAGAAAGCGTGTCTTAAATTTCTGTTGTAGCTAATGTAGGTCTTAGCAGTTCTGGCTGTAAATCTGCTGTTGCCTAAATCCTGGTGGATGATTGATTTTGCTTTGCCTTTTTGAGAAAGATGCGTACAAAATCTTTCAGTTACTCCAAACATCTGCATGAAATGCTTTTGTTGCACCAGAACAGAAGGAATGAAATACAGGGGCTGGAGTGGGCTGGGGAGGTAGATGAATGTGAGAGGATGGGATCTAGAACTCAGGGTACACTTCATCTTTTTAAAGCTTCCCACTGAATCTGGTACTATTGCCACCATTTTAAAGATGAAGAGACTGAAGTTCAGAGAATTACAGAACTATAACTTGCTCAAGTTCACAGGGCAAGAAAGTGCAGAAACAACATTTGAGCCCTCAGTGCCAAGGCTCTTTCCACTACTTTGCTCAGCAGTTTTCTCAATACGTCACCAAATACCTCAGTAGGTGAATATGAGTCAGTTATCTCATAAAACAAATCAGAGTGAGAATACATGGTATGAATTCAGTCTATGGTAAATCTTGAGAAGGGTTCAGACATTACAGAGTGGAAGAGTCAGAGAAAACTCCATTTAGGAAGTGGAGTTCGTCAGGGATTTATAAAAGTAGAAGAGGAAAAGGGCCCAGAAAGACCAAACAGGGCAGGGATGAGCTAGGCATGTACGGAGCAAGGAAAGCTCGTTTTGAGTGGCAGATATGTTTCAAGGTGTGAGAACAGAGTTCAAAGTGAGTGTATTCATCAGCATTGCTGCAATGCTGCTGTCTATCAAACACCCCCCAATCTGAGTGGCTTTCAGCATCAAACCTTTATTTCTTGTTCACTGGTGTACGGCTTAGCTATGCCTCCGCTGGTTTGCCTGAGCTTGCTTGGCTTTAGCTGTTTTGGGCTACAGGGCATGTTTCCTTTTTCTACAACCCGTAATTATTGATAAGCACTTTTTTATGTCCTTCCTTGTCAAAATGCAAATTTTGCCACCCCAAAATGGCCTCCTCTCTTAGCTTTAAAAATTTTACTAGTCCATGAAATCTAAAACCCAGGAATTACTGAATTTTACAACCTCTCTGAGTCTCTCTGTTTCCTTATTCGTAAGATAAAATATACCGATTTTTGTCTTTCCTGCTGGACTAGATTTTTGTGAAGAATAAATGAGATAATTTAAGTGAAAATGTTTTGAAAAACCATGCTTCAAACATAAGCTGTTTTGATGAGCGTTAAGAAATAGTTCTCTTTTTTTGTGACGTGGGGAGCTCATCTGAGCGGCGACGCGGTGGACCAGGGGAAAGTCTCCAGGCCTGCCTTGCACACACATACTCTCACGGAGCGATGAAAACCCCTGCAGTGTGTTGGTTTAGTGACACAGCCAGGTTTCATGCTGTTTTACAAAACACAGCACAGGTCTGAAAATCTGTGGACCTCAGAAGGTCTCTAACTGCCATCTTTTTAATTCGGGGTTAAAAAGTGGGCACGAGAACCAAAGGACCTCGAGTCTCTGTGTGCAAGACAGTCACGCTCTAGTGAGCAAAGCATCCAAGCGGCCGATATTTGTACAATTTTACTAGGACAAACACCCAAGCTACCAGGGCTTTCAGGGAAATTCTGGCTGTGGAAAGGTATTAACTTTGGCTTAGACTTGGAGCTATTTTCAGAACCCTTTGCAAACTTACAGGAAGTACCTTCCCTTTTTATTTACATGCAGTATTGTTCTTTTTAAGGTTTGCCCACCCTGGAAGACATTTTTCTTTACTTCTACTAATAGCCATGTTTTAAAAATCACACATTGATAAACAACCATAAAAAACATAAACACGCCTTTTGACTGAGCTAATCTTAAAGAAAAATAAAACCCCAATTCTCACCTGATTCAGATGCTGGAACTTGACAGCTCTTTCGAGCAAAACTTGAAAACTCACAGACGTGGTTGAGTAGACTGAGTGCCCCCCCCTCCCCCGAGGCTCCGGCAGGAGCTTGGCAAAATCAATAAACAAATAAATAAAGTAAAGTAAAGACCAGAGGCCCCGTGGAGAGTTGGGGCTCCCCGTCTCTTTCATGTGTAATGAATGTGGCAACCACAGAGACTTGGAAAGGCCTGGGATTCTCGAGTCTGTGAGCATCTTTCAAGCAGGTCAGCACACTGTTATGGGGACTTGCTGGAGGGATCAAGGATGAAATGTGAAGGGGGATCAGGCAGAGTAACAGGGGGCTTGGAAAGGAGGACACATGATCGGGATTGCTGGGAATCCATCTCTCCAATCCTGAAATTTGCGTGTGCTACCGAATTTTCCAGCCCATCTCTTGAGAAGTAAGGCAACTTGTCCTCAAGAGGCCCACCAGAGGAGGCCGTCTGTCTCCAGACTGCTTCCCTGTTCCGGGTGGTCCTGGGCTCTTGAAAGAGAAAGGTGTCTCTTTCTTTTGCGAAATACACATGAAGCAACTAGAACAGAAGCTGGCTCGCATGCCTGGCCTCCCCACTGCAACCCAACCCCCCCATGTTTCCATCAGTATGGGGGAGCTTTCACGCATCAGTGGCTTATGTGCCTGCTCTGAGGAACCCAGAGCACCCACAGGGTCAGACGGGAGCAAAGCAACTGAGCAACTGTGGCCAGTTCTCCCACCACCCAGTGGGCAGTCTTCAAGTCATGGAGGTCAGAAAAATAGAAAGGCAGCTTGTTTCATGCAAGATAATTCCCATTCCACAATACAAATCTGTTCTATTTTTATATGAAAAGTATGTTTTTGAACACTAGGAAAGACCTTAATTTGTGTGAGAATTGCCTTTCCAGTAATGAATTCGTGAGAATCAAGAATTGAGTTTGAGATGAGAAAAGGATTTGCTTTCTCATACATTTTGTAAAAAGAGGTTTTTTCTCACTTTTATACAGAGTGCATGACTGTCTACTTAATGGGCCACTTTTAATCTACTCTTCATATCTTTAAAACATTTTATGAATCAAAGATGTTAGCAATAACTTTCTGGAGAACAGAACAAAGCAGAACAAAGCAGATGTAGGTTCTTCATAAAGAGAAAGTCAAACACACGGGATAACATGGATGAATCTTGAGGACCTTATACTGAGTGAAGCAAGCCAGGAATTGAAGGACAAATATTACATGACCTCTCTGGTATGAATTAAGCAAATCCAGGCAACTCAGAGAGCTAGAGACTGGAAGATAGGTTTATAAGAAATAGAAAGGGAAAAGAAGGTTGTGAACCAATGCCCACAGGGGTGAAAACTATGATAAGGTGGAAGTGAGTAGTTGGGCAGTGAAGGGATATGACAAGGGTTTAAGGATACTATTGGGTTGGGTGGTGCAAGCTTAACAGGGGGGTAGGGTGGGGAGGATGGGTTGAAGGGTCCATCGAACTGGGGGGAGGGTTGGGGGAGGGAGCAGGTGAACACTGGGGATTGGTGTGCATGTGGGTGAAATTACTGTGATGAGAAAACCCTTTTGGCAATATGACAAGGAAGGGTTACCAGTTTAGGGTCATGGATGGGGGGCATCTGGGACAGGGCACACCTGGGACAATCTTCTAGAGAATGTGTGAGTGATCATTTTGTCATAGTGTGCTGTATCAGTGGGGGGAGACCCACATAATGAGTGGGAAGGAGTTGGACTCCCATGCTGGGGAAGCCCAATATGTTCTCAAACAGAGGGCACAGTGTCTATCGAGAGCATGGGCAGTTCCTAATGGGGGGGGACAGACAAGTGTGTCAAGCCCTCAGCATTGTAGCAAGTATCTATGAACTTTGTCCTCTAAGGAGTGAAGCCTGGTGGTCACCATGGACCCTGATGGGAGGGAGATGGAGGAATAGAATAGATGGAAGGGGATATTTAGGGGGCAATGGAAGTGTTCTGCATGATCTTGCAATGATGGATACAGGTCATGTTAAATTTCATCAAAAATTTATTAAACTGTATGGTCTAATATGTAAACCATAATGTAAACTATTGACCATGGTTAGTAGCTGTGTTTCAATATTTGTATATCAGTTGTAACAAATGTACAATCCACATGTAAAATTGTTATTAATAGGGAAGGGAAAAGGAAGAGGATGTTGGGTATATGGGAGTCCCCTATATTCTGTATGTAACTTTAATGTGAACTAAAACCTCTTTGAAGACAAAAAAAAACAGTAAGACACTGGGGAAGAAATGGAAGAAAATGCCACTATACATACAGGACAACAGATACTACAGTGATGAAAGGCAAAATGCCAAAAAAAAATTTTTTTTAAAAAATATTTTTCTTTTTTTAATAACCCATTTTTACTTTTAGTTTTAGTATTTCTATATTATTATGTATTTTATTTCTTATGTTTAAACCTATCGTTGTTAGTTCATTTTCCTATTAATTGAATTTGGCAATATTCTTGGCTTCATTTTTTTGAAAAAAGTTTTGGATCATAGAAGGGTTACAACTATGGCAGGGGAGGATCAATGGTGTGGGGTGTCAGTGATGGAGCATACATGGGAGGAAGTTCACCTGGGCATACATATAAGGTATATAAATATGTTCAAATGTTCATGGGGCATTGCCACACTGGTAGAGATTCACACAACAGCCAAAGGATTGTTGAATCCCCATCCTGGAGAGCTCTGACACATTCTCTAATGGAACAGCAACAATCCCTCAAGTACAGGGGCAATGACTAGTGAAGAAAGATGGTCCATTGATGGGCCCTTGATATTGACAAATATGCTTATGAGCCTTTTGCTTTTGAATTTGCAACTTGGCCTAGTGTTGTAGGGTGCCTAAGATTTACCTCCCGAGAGCCTCTTTGTTGCTCAAACGTGGCCTCTCTCTAAGCCAAACTCAGCATGTGGATGCATTACCTTCTCCCCAGCGAGGGACATGACTCCTGGGGATGAGCCTCCCTGGCACCGAGGGATTACTACCAAGCACTCACTGGTGATACAACTGGAAAAAGACCTTGAATAAAAGGGGAAAAAAGTAAAGACAAATGAGTTTATATGGCTAAGAGACTTCAAAGTGAGTTGGGAGGTCTTCAGAGAGGTAACGCTTATGCACGTCTCAGCAGGATCTCACAGATGGCCAAAGTGGACACTACTCCAAACAATGGGGCTCCTGAAGGCTCCAGAGACACCCAGGTCCTGCAGTCATGGCAGATAGGTCCAGAGTTTGGTGCCTTGCCAGTGGGCCCTACCTTGGTGATTGTGCTCCCGAGTGTGAAAGAGTTGAACTCAGATGTGACTTCTCTACACATGCCTCTTCTGTCCCTTTTGTTTGAACCTATAGTTGGCCCTGGAGTTGGTAAGTGTACATCCAGGAGACTTGAATCTCTGGGCTGTCCATGTGCTGGCTGGGCCCTGAGCCTCAGCAGAGTTGCAACACCTACTCTTCAGTTCATTGGACTCACCCAGGACAGCTGATGGGGAGGTGAGGATGGACAACCACCACACCAAGGAACTAAGAGAGTCTACAACTGCAAGCAAGAGAGTCCCATCCATCAGCCATATGAGATCGAAGTCCCCTCTCAGTTAGAGGTAAAGTGGGCATCACCATCCCAGTAACCTCAGGATTGGTGAATAAAATATCGACTAGAGTAGACTTACTGGTGTTCTACTATAGACTTATTGTGATTCTAGCAAATAGAAATTCTATCATTGATGTGGAGACAGTTGCCAGTGGAGATGCTGAAGTCAGGGAGAAGGAAAAAGAGGTGTAACATGGGGGCATTTTCAGGACTTGGAATTGACCTGGATGACATTGCTTGACAGATACAGGCCATTATATATCCTGCCATGGCCTACAGAATTGAGTGGGAGAGAGTGTAAACTACAATGTAAACTATAGTCCATGCTTAGTGGCAATGCTCCAAAATGTGTTCATCAATTGCAATGACTATACCACACTAATGAAATAAGTTGTTAATGTGGGGATAAGTGGGAGGTCTGGGGAGTGGGGCATATGGGAATCCCATATATTTTTTTAATGTAACAATTTATGTAATCTAAGTATCTTTTAAAAATAAATAAAAAATATATTTTAAAAAAACACAGAAAAAGAAAAAAAAATAAAGAGAAAGTCAGAAGCAGGAAATTAACATTAGAGAGAGCCAAGGTGAAGCTATAAGGACAATGCCTTGTATCTCTTCTGGAATAACCAGGAATGGCAATGCCTTTACTCTGTTCTGGAAGACTGTGTAGGAGTCTAGGGAAAGAAAGA
>JAQZBX010043914.1:0-21518 GCA_029593785.1 Cabassous unicinctus
CAAACTTAGCAAAAGACATGAATATGTGAATATGCACATCCAAGAAGCTTGGAGAACACCCAAAATAATAAATATGAAGAAAAATACACACTGTCATATACTGATTACACTATCAAATGCAAAGAACAAGGAGAGAGTTCTGAAAGCTGCAAAAGCAATGCAACATGTTACATACAAGGCAGTCCCAATTAGATTGAGTGCCAATTTCTCTTCAGAAACCATGGAGGTAAGAAGTCAGTGGATTGAAACCTTAAAATACTGAAAGAAAACAAACTTCCAGCCAAGAATTTTGTATCCTGTAAGACATTATTTCATAAATGAGGGAAAGCTCAAGACATTCTCAAATAAACCAAAGCTGAGGGAGTTCATAACTATCTGACCTTCCCTACAAGCAATGTGAAAGAGAATTTTTCAGACTGAAAGGTAAGGACACTAGACAATGGTTCAAGCAGCATAAAGAAATAAAGACCTGTGGCAAAGGTAACCATTTCTGCAATTATAAATGCCAATATTGTATTGTTGGTAAGTACTTCCACTTCTTACTTCCTATAGTTGCTAAAATTCCAATGTATAAAAGCATGGTAAATCTATGCTTTTGGACATACAATATCCAAAGGTTAAGTGGTAACAAGTACAAAAAATGGTGATGGGATAGAGGGGTTTGTGAAATGTATATACGCATACTATTGAAGTTAAGTTGGTATCAAACTAAACATGATTTTTATATATTTAGGATGTTAAATTTTAACTCCATGCAAGTAGAAGGAAAACAGATGAAAAATATATACATATGGAAATGAGAATGTACTCAACATGGTACAACACAAAAAAGCAAATAAATATGAACATAGGCATTAATAGAAATGAGGGACAAAAACATGTAAGACTTACAAAGGCAAAATGGCAAAATGGTGAAAGAAAGTCCTGTATTATCAGTAGTGACTTTAAATGTAAATGGATTAAAACTCTCCAGTCAAAAGACAGTGACTGGCAGAATGGATAAAAAAGCATGACACTGCTACATGCTGTCTTGCAAGAGAATCACCTTAAATTCAAAGATGCAAGTTGGTTGAGAGTGAAAGGATGGAAAAAATACACTATGCAAGTAGTAACCAAAAGAGAGCTGGAGTGGCTGTACTAATATCAGATAAAATAGATTTTAAGTAAAAAACAGTTATAAGGGGCAAATAATTAAATGCCAGTAAAGGGGACAATTCAACAGTAGATGCAAAAATTTTAAATATATATGCATTTAATAGCAAAACCCCAAAATATATGAAGTAAATACTGATAGATTTGAAGAGAGAAATCGATGATTCTACATAAATATTAGGAGACTTCTTAAACACAACACTCTAAATAAGGGATTGAAAATCTCATCAGAATTCCAATAAAGAAGTACAGGACTTGAATAATACACTAAACCAACTAGAACCAACAGACATATATAGAAAATTGAACCCGATATAAGCAGAATACATATTCCTCTCAAGTGCACATGGAACCCTCTACAGGATAGACTATATGTTGGGAAACAAAACATATCTCAATAAATTTAAAAAAAATATTGAAGACATACAATGTATATACTCTGGCTGCAACAGAATGAAGTCAGAAATCAACAGGGGGAGAATGGAAAATTCACAAATTTGTGGAAATTAAACAACATAATCTTAAAGAAACAATGGATGAAAGAGGACCTCAGAAGTGAAATTAGGAAATATTTTGAAGTGAGTTAAAATGAAAATACAACATACCAAATCTTATGGGATACAGCAAAATCAGTGCTTGGAGGGAAATTGATAGCTCTATATCTTTATATTAAAAAGGAAGAAAGACTTCAAATCAGAGACCTAACCTCAAAAATGGAAGTACTAGATAAAGAACAAACTAAACAGAAAGTGAGCATAAGGAAGGAAATAAAGATTAGAGTGGAGATAAAAGGAATAGAAATTAAAATAAAAACAGTAGAATCAACAAACCTGAAAGTTGGTTTTTTGAAAAGATCAACAAAATTGACAAAACTTTAGCTAGACTGATACAGAACAAAAGGAGTGAGGTTACAAATGAGGAAAATAAAAACTGAAAACAGAGACATTACTACTGACCCACTGAAATGAAAAAGTACTGTAAGAAGATACTGTGAGCAACTGTATGCCAATAACTTAGATAACCTAGATGAAATGGACAAATTGTTAGAAACACTTAAACTACTTAAATTGACTGAAAAAGAAATAGATCTCAACAACCAATGACTAGTATTGAGATTGAATCAGTAATCAAAACATCTCAATAAAAAAAAAAAAAAGCCCAGTGCCAGAGGGCTTCACAGAGGAATACATTCCAAGAAGACTTTATTTAAATTCTGCTTAAACTCTTCCAAATTTAAAGAGGCGGGAATGCATTCTAACTCTTCTGTGAGACCAATATCACCCTCATACCAAAGCTGGATAAAAATACCACAATGAAAAACTACAGATCAATATATTTTGTGAATATTAATACAAAAATCCTCAATAAAAGACTAGCACATTAACATATCAAAATAATCATACAGCATGATCCAGTGGAATTTATCCCTGATATGCAAGATAAGAAAATCAATTAATGTAATACACCACATTAACAGAATGAAGGAAAAAACACAATCATCTTAATTGATAGAGAAAAGGCATTTCAAAAAATACAAAGTTTTATGATAAAACACTTAGAATAATTGGAATAGAAGGAAACTTCCTCAACATGATAAGAGCCCACAGCTAACATTGTACTAAATGTTAAAAAAGACTGAAAGCTTTCCATCTAAGATCAGGAAGAAGACAAGGATGTCCACTGTTACCACAATTATTAAACATTGTACTGAATGTTCTTATCAGAGCATTTAGGCAAGAAAAAGAAATAAAAGGCATGCAAATTGGAAAGGAAGAAGTAAAACTTTCTTTATTTGCAGATGATATAACCTATATACAAAAAATCATGAAAAATCCACAACAAAGCTCCTAGAGCTAATAAATAAATGCAGCAAGTTGGCAGCATTCTAGATCAACACCCCAAAATCAGTAGTATTTAAATACCTAAGCAATTAGCAATCTGAGGAAGATATCAAGAATAAAATTCCATTCACAATAGAAAATAAAAGAGTCAAATATCTAGGAATAAATCTAACCAAGGATGTAAAGGATTTGTACACAGAAAATTATAAACCATTACTAAAAGAAATCAAGGAAGACCTAAACAAAAAGGTGGACAATATGTGTTCATGGACTGGAAGGCTAAATATTGTTAAGATGTCAATACTACCCAAAACAATTTATAGATTCAATGCAATCCCAACAAAATTCCCAAAACCTTCTTTTCAGAAATGGAAGAGCCAATCATCAAATTTATATGGAATGGTAAGGGATCTCAAATAGCTAAAGCCACCTTGAAAAATATGATTTTGTAGAAGTCACACTTTCCATTCTTAAAACTTATTACTAAGCCACTAAAATCAAAATAACTTGGTACTGGCACAAGAACAGACATATAGACCAATGGAATAGAATTGGGAGCTCAGAAAGCTACCCTCACATTTATGTTCAAATGATTTTTGACAAGTTACCAGAAAACACTTAATTGGGAAAGAATAATCTCTTCAACAAATGGTGCTGGGTAAACCGGATTTCCATTAGCAAACAAAAAAGGAGGACACTCACATCACCCCATATACAAAAATCAATTAAAAATGGACCAATAACCTAAATATAAGAGCTAGAACAATCAAATTCCTGGAGGAAAATGTAACGGAGCATCTTCAAGACATTGTGTTAGACTTTACACCCAAAGCACAATCAAGAAAAGAAAAAATAGATAAAGGACATCATCAAAAAGTAAAAACAAAACAAATTTTATTGCCTCAAATGACTTTACCATGAAAGTAAAATGACAACCTACATGATGAGAGAAAATACGTGGAAAGAACATATACAATAAAGGATTACTACCCAGAATATATAAGGAAATCCTTCAACTTAACAACAGAAATAGAAACAACCTAAGTGAAAATGGTCAAAAGATTTGAAATACATCTCTCCAAAGAAGATATACAAATGACCAGAAAGCACATGAAAAGATGGTCAACATCATTATCCACCAGGGAAATGCAAATCAAAACGACAATAAGGTACCATTTCACACCCATTAGAATAGTTGCTATTAAAAAATGTAATATAACAAATGCTGGAGAAGATGCAGAGTAATAGGAACACTCATTCATTGCTGGTGGCAATGGAAAATCGTACAGATGCTGTGGAGAAGAGTTTGGAAATTCCTTGAAAGTTAAGTGTAAAACTACCATATGATCCAACAATCCCACCACTAGGTATATACACAAAAGAATTGAAAGCAGGGACTTAAACAGATATTTTCACACTGATGTTCATAGTGGCATTATATCCAGTTGCCAAAAGATGGAAGCAATCCAAGTGTCCATCAATTGATGAATGGATAAATAAAATGTGGTATATACACATTGTGTATATACACATACACTGAAATATTATTCAGTTGCAAAAGGGAATGAAGTCCTGAGACATGCAACAAAATGGAGGAACCTTAAAGACATTAAGTTGTGTGACATAAGACAGACACAAAAGGGCATATATTGCATGATCTCACTGATTTGAAACAATTAGAATGAGCAAACCCATAAAGTCTGAATTTAGAATATAGGATACCAGGGGATGGAGTTTGGATAAGGAATGGGAAGTTAAAGTTTAAATGTACAAGATTCTTATTTGCGATGATGGAAAGTTTTAGGAAATGCATGGTGGTGATGGTAGCACAACATTGTGAAAGCAATTATCAGGACTGAAATATATATCTGAATGTGATTGAAAGGGGAAATGCTAGATTCTATCTATCATAACAATAATTTTTAAACAATCCATGAAACTACAGTATAAAAACAGTGAACTTTCAGTTAAACGAGGGACTTTAATTAATGGTACAATTATAAAATATGGTATCATCAATTGTTACAAATGTTCCACACCAATGCAAAGTGGTGGTGGTGGGTGGGGTGATGATTTGAAGCTGTATATACCCCAGAAAATTATGTTCTTAAGTTAATCTATCATTTTGGGTGTGGACCTAGTGTGAGTAGGACCTTTTGGTGAGTAGGATCTTAACATAAGATGTGACCCACCTCATTCAGGGTGGGTCTTAATCCTCTTACTGTAATCATTTATAAGAGAAGTAAATTCACACAAAGAGAGAAAACCCTCAGAAGCAAGAAGCTGGAAGCAAAGAAACCCAGAAGAGAAGGGCATGACTAGCAATCGCAGCCATTTGTCTTGCCATCTGACAGAGAAGTTCAGGAAGAAGCTGCTTCTTCCTGAAGCAGCTGGTCTTCAGGAAGAAGGTATTGTCATGATGATGTTTTGATTTTGACATTTTCATGGTCTCAGAACTGTAAGCTTGTAAGCTTATAAATTCCCATTGGTAATGCCAACACATTTCATGTGGTATCTGCTTCAGCAACCTAGAAAACTAGAACAGAATTTGGTATCGGGAAAGTGGGGTGCTGCTACTGCAAATAGTAAAAATGTGGGAATAGCTTTCTAAATGGGTAAGGGGTAGATTCTAGAAGAATTGTGAGGTGCTTGATAGAACAGGCCTAGATTATTTTTGAAGAGACTGTTGGTAGAAATATGGACAGTAAAAGTACTTCTGATGAGGCCTTAGACAGAAATGATAAATGTGTTATTGTATACTGAAAGAAATGTGATCCTTTTTTAAAGCGGCAGGAAATTTGGCAAAATTGAGTCCTGGTGTCAGATGGAAGGCAGAATTTGAAAGTGACAAGCTTGTATATTTAACTGAGGAGATTTCCAAACTAAATGTTGAAAGTGCAGCCTGGCTTCATCTTGCAGCTTTCCTCTTATGAGGAAAGGGATAGCTGAGAACTGAATTCCTGGACACACACACACACACAGAGAAATTGATGGCTTGGAAAATTCTGAGCTTCTGGACCATGATTCCCCAGAGAATAATGCTCCAGGTAAGGATTTGCCTGATGGTTTGAACCCCTATGGATTACATGCAAAACCAAGAAGGTTTTTTTTGTGTGTGAAATCTGTATGAATGGAACCACTGTCAGGCTGGACTAAAAGGGATAGAAAAGGCACATATTGAAGGAAAAATCACTTCGAGGGCAGAAACATGGAAGCTGATGCCTGGACTTAAGGCATCTTCTCAGGGCAAGAGAGTGGACCCACACTTGTATGTGGAAAGGGTGAGTATGTCCTGGAGCTTGGAGATGGTGGGCCTCCCTCCCCATTGTTCAGGAAGATTTTTATCACCCCAGGTGTCTCAGATGCCTGGGGGATTGCAGAGAGGCTGAATGCCACCCCAATGCTTGGTGAGTATGGAGACTAGAGTCTGAATGCCTCCCCTGTGCTTGACAAGGGTAGAGCCAAGTGCCTGGCCATCCCTCAATGCCTGAAGGTGTTGGAGCCTTCACCCCAGTGTTTGGGGGAGAACAGGGCCACTGTGCAAGCACTTGGAATGGGTGGGGCTGCCACTCCATCAAGCCCTGAGGACAAAGCATCATTCTATAGATGACTCTTAGACCTTGAAATCTATGGAGTATGTCCTGCAGTGTTTCAGAATTGTTTAGGACCCATTACACCTGACTTCCTTACAATTTCTCACTATGGGAATGGGAATTTTTATCCTAGGAGTGTCCTTCCATTGTATATTGGAAGCAGATAACTTGTTCCCTAAGTTCATAGGTACACACATGGAGGACAATTGTGCCCAAGGACAGAATACACCTGTAACTGATTTTGATGAGACTCTGTACTTAAATTATTTAAGGCTTTGGGGATATTTGGATGGAAGGAATGTATTTTGCATATGGAAAGAACATGTATTTTGGGGGTCCAGAAGTTGGTGGGCTGTGATGGTTTGCAGCTGTATGTACCCAAGGAAAGAATGTTGTTAAAGTTAATCTATTCCTGTGGGTGTGGACCTATTGTAAGTAGGATCTTTTGGTGAGTAGGATGTTAACTAAGGTGTGACCCACTTCATTCTGAGGAGATCTCAATCCTCTTAGTGGAGTTCTTTATAAGAGAATGAAATTCAGGCAAAGAAAGAGAAAGCCACAGAAGCCAGAAGCCAGAAGCAATGAAACCCAGACGAGAAGGGAGTGACCAGAAGATGCCATCTTGTGCTTTACAATGTGATAATGTCCCATTGTAAAAGCCAATACATTTCATGGTATCTGCTTGAGTAGCTTAACAAACTAGAACAGGCAGTGTATGGGAATCCTGTATTTTAGGCATGATTTTCTGTAGACCCTCAACTTATCTAATAAAAAAAAAAATGACCAAAAATTCCCAAATTCAGTGAAAAACATTAGTCTAAATATTCATGAAGCTCATGAAACTTAAAGACTAAATGCAAAGAGATCCACATCTAGATACAAACAAATAGTCAAAAAGTTCAAAGTCATAGATGAAGTGAAAATTTTGAAAGCAGCAAGAAAAAAAATGACCATCAAGAACAAGGGAACCCAAATAAGATCAGCAGCTGACTTCTCATCAGAAACAATGGAGTTCAGGGGACAGTGGAATGATATACTGAGAATGCAGAAAGAAAACAAACAGCCATGAATTAAGAATTTTATATCCAGCAAAATATCTTCCAGAGTTGAAGGCAAATTAAGGCAAGCCCAGATTAACAAAAATTTGAAATAATTCATTGTTAGAAGTCCCGCGTAAAAGAAAGCATTCTTCAAACTAAAAAGAAGTGACATCAGAAAGCAATTCAAATCCACACACACACACACACACACACACATACACAAACATAGAATGTCAACAAGTGTAATTACATAAGTAATTATACAAGATAGTATAGTTGCATATTACTTCCCCTTCATTTTCTTAACCGATTTAGTGTAATTGCATCAAACTATGTATAAAATAGTATTGTTGAGCTTGTGTAGAAAATCATTATATTTGAAAATATTAGTACAAAGGGAGTGGATAGGAACATAGCTGTATTGGAGTAAGGAGATTACACTAAATAGTAATGCAAAATCCACATGAAGATTTGTAAAGTACCTGAAATGGCAAATAAGAAGACTAACATAACAAATACTCTAAAAAAATTTTTAATCTACATTCTTCTCTCAGCTTCATTAAATTCATAATATTATATAAATTAATAATTATTACAATTTATTGTTGGATTTGTAACAAATATACAGATACAATATGTATAATGGTAATAGCAAAAATGTAGGCAGGAATAGAGACATATATGAAAATATGTCTTTATTTTACTGTAATAAGTTAATGTAAATCTACAGTAGAATTTGATAAATTAAGATGCATATTGTAATTCCTATATTAAATTTATAGCTGCAAATGCCTATGTTTAAAAGAAGGAAGAGCTCAAATCAATAAAATCTTCAATTTAAGACATTAGAAAAAAAAAAGCAAACTAAACTGAAAATAAGTAGAAGGGTGAAAATAATAAAGAATAGAGTGGAAATAAATGAAATGGAGAAGAGAATAGAAAAAAAAAATCCATGAAGATGAAATATGATTGTTTGAAAGATAACAAAACTGACAATCTTTTGGCTATACCAATCAAGACTGAAGAGTCAAATATTAAAATCAGGAATGAAAGAAGGGACTTCACTACTGACCTGATAGAAATAAAGATTTTAAGGGAATACCATTAAAAATGTGTGAAAACAAATTAGATAACTTGGATGAAATGAACAAAATCCTGGAAAAATGTAAACTGAAATTGATTCAAGAAGTAGAACATCTGAATAGACTTACAACAAGCAAAAACATTGAATTAATAATTTTTAAACTTCTAACACAGAAAAGCCCAGGTGAAGCTGATTTCACTGGTGAGTTCTACCAAATATTTAAAGAAGGATTGATGTCAATCCTTCACAAACTCTTCCAAAAAATTTAAGAGGAGGAAATGCTAACTAATTTTATGTGACTAGTACTACTCTGGCATGAAAACAAGGGAAAATGTCATGAAAAAACTGTTTTTATAAATGTAGGAGTAAAAATTTCAACAAGATACTAAAGAATGCATCCAGAAACATATAAAAAGATTATACAATATGATCAAATAAGATAAATCCCAGGAATGCAAGATTAACATCCAAAAATAAATCAGTGCTATACAGCACATTAATAGAATAATGGACAAAAACCACATAATCTTCTGAATAGGTGAAAAAAGCATTTTTAAAAACAAACTCCAACACAATTTCATTATTAAACACAAAAGAAAACAACAACAACAAACCGAACACTGAAGACACTATGACTAGAAGGGAACTTTCTTATCTGAAAATAGGGTACAATGAAAAAATAAACAGCCTCATAGTTAATGGTGAAAGACTGAATGCTTTCCCTCTAAAATCAGGAATAAGACAAGTTTGTCCTCTCTCACCACTTCGTTCCAACACTGTATTGAAGGTTCTAGCTATGGAAATTAGGCAAGAAAAAGAAATTAAACCCACCCAGACCAGAAATGAAGAAGACTGTACAAATATAAATGGAAAGATGTCCAATGTTTATCAGATATTGTTAAGATAAGATGATAATGACTCTAATACAGTCATTGTCAAAATCCCAGTTGCCTTTTTACAGAAATTAACAAACTTACGCTAAAATTCATATGGAAATGCAAGTGACTCAGAAGAGCCAAAATGATCTTGAAAAAGAAGAATAAAGTTGGAGGAGTCATATGTCTCAATTTAAAAACTTACTACACAGCTGCAGTAATCAAGACAGTGTGTTATGAGAATAAGCATAGATCAACTGTATAGAATTAAGAGTCCACAATAAATTGCCATATTAATGAGCAATTGATATTTGACATAGGTGTCAAGGCATTTCAATGGGATAAATAACAGTCTTTTCAACAAATAATGATGGCATAATTGGATACTCACATGTAAAAGATGAATTTGGTCTCTTATCTCAAACCATACACAAAAATTCACTCAAATGGATCATCTAAACATAAGAGTTAACACTATACAACTCTTTGAAGAAAAAATAGGAATTGAAAATAATTTATTAGGTATGTCAACAAAAGCCCAAGAGACAAAAGACAAAAATAAATCAATTGGACTATATTAAAAAGAAAAATTTTTGTGTTGCAAATGATATCCCCCAAGAAAGTGAAAATACAATTTTGCACAGAATGAGGGAAAATATTTGCAAATCACTTATCTGTAAGGAATTGATATCCAGAATATATAAAGAGATTCTGTAACTCAATAATTAAAAGACAACCAGTTTTTAAAAATGGGCAAAGGATTTGAATATATGTTTCTCCAAAGAAGATATACAAATGAGTAATAAGCACATGAAAACACGCTCAACATCTTTAGTCATTAGGGAAATGGAAATCAAAACCACAATTAGACAGCACTTGATACCCACTAGAATAGCTAAAATAAAAAATATAGAAAATAATAAGTATTGAAGAGGATGTAGAGAAATTAATACCTTCATACTTTGTTGGTGACAATGAAAAGTGGTGCAGCCATTTTGGAAAACGGTTTGGATTCCTCAAAATCTTAAAGATGGAATTAAAATATAACTTATTAATTCCATTCCTGGATATATTCCCCACAAAAACATGTACAACAATGTGTATAGCAACATTACTCATAGTATCAAAAATAATGGAAACAACCCCAATGCCCATCAACTGATGAATGGTTAAACAAAATGTGGTATATCCAAACAATGAAATATTGTTCAGCAATACAAATGAATGAAATATTGATACATGCTACAGTACGTATGCACCTTAAAAAATTACGCTAAGTGAAAGGCCAGTCATAGAAGACCACATATTGCATTACTTCATTTAGATGAAAAGTCTAGAATAGGCAAGTATATGGAAAAAGAAAGTAGATTATTGTTTGCCTCAGGCAGAGGTGGGGTGGAGTGGGAAGAGAGTAGTGACTACTCTTGAGTACGAGATTTCTTTTTAGGGTTGTGAAAATGTTCTAAACTTGGATTGTGGTTATGGTTGTACAACTATGTAAATATACTAAAACTATCCAATTATACTTTTTTTTCAGATCTAATACTTCTTTTAATTCAGATCAATCCAAGAAAATATATCAGTAGAGCTTCTTTTTCAAAAAATATTTTTATTACAGAAGTTGTGAACTTACAAAACAAGCATGTAACACCCCTTCACCAACACACCACACCATTGTGAAACATTCGTTACAGATTATGAGGTAATGTCATCAACCTATTACCACTAACTATGGTCCATAGTGTACATTGGCATGTTTTTCGCATAACCCCCTATTATTAACACAGTACATCTTTGGCATGGATGTAAGAATATTACAGTATTGCTGTTAACTATAGTCCACAGGTTACATTAATTGTATTTTCCCATGCTTCTCCACATTCCCTCCACCCTGAAATACACCCATTCATTTCACAGAAGGACATTCTTGCATTTGTACTATTAACTACAATTCTCATCCACCTCTGGGTTCACTTTATTTTCAGTCCCTAGATTCTTCTCTAGCTTTCTTTCAATTGATATTTACATCCCTAGACTACCCTTTTCAGCCACAATCCCATTTATATAACAGTTGTATTAGTTCTACTCACTATAATGTGTTACCATCAACTCTATCCATTTCTACACTTTTACAGTCAAGTTAATGAAAACTTCTACATACATTAAGCATCTGTACTCCTTCTCATCCCTCCTCTTATCTCCTAATACGCTATACTCTTAAGTTTTAACTTCATGCATTTAGTTCATATTAGTGAGACCATGCAACATTTGTCCTTTTGTGTCTGGCTTATTTCACTTAGCATAATGTCTTCAAGATTCATCCATGTTATCATATGTGTCCCATTTCGTTTCTTCTTACTGCAGCATAGTATTCCATCATATGTATATATTGCATTTTTTAATTCATTCATTGGTTTATGGACACTTGTGTTTTTCCACAATTACACTTTTTAAATGGATGAATGTTGTGGAGTATGAAATATATCTCAAAGATGCTTAAAAGAAATAAAATAATCAGGTGATGCAATGTCATAAGAAAACAGAGAGATGGGAATGTGGAAGACAATTTCAAGGAATGGCAAATTGCCTAATTTTGCTGGACCAAAGATAAAAGTGGATGGGGAGGATTAGTGAGAAATTATACTGGAAATGCAGGATGGGGTCAAATGTCTGCCTACGGAGCTCACTCTGAGGAAGTCACTCTTCTGCCTATGGAATAATGGGAACCAATAAAGCCTTTCAGGAAGAGTAATGTGATCCAAACAGTGCTTTATGAAGATTGATTTTTATGTGGTGTGATTTTCAGGTTGGATGATATGATTCTTACATTTTAAAATGCCATCATTAGATACCAATATTATTTCTCATTTTTTGTCAATATAACCTCTCTATAGGAATCAAGGCTAACTGCTTTGCTATTTCTCATACTTAAACTCTATATGTCTTTCCTTATTCCATTCACCCCTAACTGGGAGAAACTATTTCCAGCCATCCACTGTATTTTAAGACCCAGTTTGAAATATATTTTCTTCTGAAAATTTCCCTGACTACCTCCCATTCAACTCTGATCATTCCTGTACTCTGTATGTTTCTTTCAGGTTGTGTGCATTCGATGTATAATGTGCAGGTTGACATATTTCCATATACATGATTAATTATGTTTATATATATTTTTTCCTAATATAGATTGAAGTTAAGAGCTACTACTTTGATTACTGTTGACTGTGTCCTGAGTAGCCAAATATATGATTGAGTGGCTAAAGGTTACTCAAAAACATTGCAGCCAGCAAACTCCTCAGGGAGGTTTACATTCATTTAGTTTACACTTCCTTCAGATCATTTGGCCAAATCTAATTTTCTCCTTGTGACATTTAATGGCTATACTCTCAATTTTCAGAATGTGCTATCTATAATATATACTTCCCAGATGGTCCTATTGTTACAATACGATTACAAAGTGCTTACATCTTTCTAACTAACTTTCTTCCCTACTGACATCTTCTGACTATTGCTGCATCCAAATCACAGTGGCCTGGTGGTGACCTGAGTTGCTTGGAAAACCATGTGCTATATCATTGTGACTTCATTGCAAATGCTAAGAATAACTGTGTTAGGCAAAAAAAAAAGGGAGCGCTCACTCAACATTCTGCTCAGGAGGTATATGCCACAACTTGTTGGTTGCCCCTTTCTTCTTTAATAAACAGTTTTAATTAGCAATTTTTCCTAAGGGAAAGGGCTTTTTATGAGTCAGGGTTAGGATCATCACAATTTTTTATGGTGCTTGCGACCTATAAAAGATGGGTCTTCTCTTCAGGAAGGAAAGGGTACCTGATTTAATTAAGACCCAATGCACACGACTGAGGCCATAGCTCTGCACTGCCTAAATGAAGGCCACACACAGGAAACTTATGAGTGGATACAAAATACTCTTTTGCTTATTTCCATCTCCAACACAATTTAGCATCCAAGAGAGAATTTGATTTCACCGAATAAGAACCTGCCTTAAATTCAGAAGACCTTGAACTAGTTTCAAATTCTAGCTCTTATTGTATGTTTGTTTTGGAGTAGCTTGTAGAAACTTGCTAAGCCTCAGTTTTAGTTGCCCTGTCAAATTATGTAAGGGGCAATTATGAAGATCAAATGAACTAAAACTAGAAAAGTGACTTGTCAATTAAAATATTCTATAGATAAAATATATTATTATTTTGCAAGATGAAGAATGTCAAATATATATTTCAGAGTAAAAACGGCCCAGAGATAAATGCCAAAATACCAACTTAAAAGAGTCCTTGAGAAATTTAATCTTTATTTTCTTCATGAGCTAAACAAACATACAAGCACCCAAACATAAATATCAGATTCTGTATATTAAAAATATGGGAAGACAGGCTCTTCTTAAGTGCAATGAAATTAGATAAAATGGGCCAGACTTTGGAATTAGAAGTAGAGTGCAGCAGATGCTGGGGCAACAAAGCCAGCTATAATAAGTTAGAAGGACGTCTTGTGAAAGGTAATGGTGATAGATAACAGGTGGTAATCCTGTGGATTATTGGTATGAGGAAGATTTAGTCAGCTTCACAGGGCATATCTACATGCATCCAGTCCATAGCAATAGGGGATGCCGGGAGAGAGAGGATTTGTGGAATCAAATTAGCCAAGTTTATGATAGTTGGCAGGGACTCAGACACTTGGCTGGGGACTCAGGATAGGACAGCAAACGGTTTGCAGGAAGGGAAAGGAAAAGCAAGATGAATCCTTGGACTTACTGGAGAATTAAGTTAATCAAGACAGGAACTGAGTCAAAGAGTGATAGGACTAAAATCTAGTTACCAAGGCTGGACCCAAGATGAGAAGTGGTCTCTAGACCAAGGCAGAGGAATAGTCTGGGGAATAGTAGTTATAATGCTAATATTAATAATGACACCAAGGAGTGTTTATTGAGTGCTGAATATATGTTGGGTATAGTTCTTTGTGGTATATACATTATCTTATTGACTTCCCATAACAATCCCATTAGTTGAGCCTTATCACCATTTTATTGATGAGAACAATGAAGCAAAGAGAGGATTAACAACGTGACCAAAGTCAAATGAGGAATTCCTACCCCGGTATCTGTCTCTGGAGCCCTAGCTTTAACTACAGCATTATATTGTCTATTAGTTCCATGAACAATTCCAGAATGAGCCTATCAATGAAGGTGACTTCATGCTGTCTGATGTCTACTACTATATTGATGAATTTGCCAGAGTCAGAGACAATGAATTGGAAATTTCAAATTGCTTTTACAGAAGTTGAGGTGTGAGCTGTGTTTCAGGTCTTAACTATAAGAAGAATGAAGACTTAGTAAACAAAGGAAAAGCTGGTGTCAGGTAGAGTGTTTGCAGGATTAGATAAGCTCTAGGAATGTATTGAGGCATGGAATCTGGAGATACGCATTTGATGATGAGGCCAAGACACATGTAGCAATACAGGCACAGCAATTTGAAGAGATGCACTAGTTTGGAGGAGTGCTAGATCTAAAAGATTTGTGCTGTTTTAATAACTCCTGCCTGAAGTAAAGATTGGGTGGATTGGGATGGCTACACCAGCAGAGAGAAAAGGCAAGCAGGAGCTTTACTTTCCTCCAGTGAAGGCTGGATCATGCTGGCTTCATTTAATTTTTCTCTTCAGAAATGCTTCTTTAGCTTAAGTATAGCACTGATTCTCTATTAGAGAGCTATGATTCAAAGTATACATCCATATTTTCAGACATGAATAAGAATCAAAAACAACTTGAAGTTCAGTCATTCAACTTCACCATCACACACACTATTGGGGAAACTGGTAGTTTTGTATTTCTATAGAAATAGACTAGTACAGTGGTGAACTCAGGAATTTTCTAAAATTCAACAATATATAATAAATCATACTTTGAAAGCTTCCCTTCCTGATAGCACATTCAGGATATTTCCACATTTCCTCAATGGGTGAAAATGCCCCTGCCCACATTCTTCCTCCTCCCTCAAATAAAAAATAGGAATGAAACTGGAAGTACACAAAAGGAATCCTAATCAGAGGGACTCACTATGAACAATCCCAGATTGCATGTATTGTGTAAGGGGTTTATTTTAATAATCTTGGTAAAATGGCTGAGAGTATGACATTGGAGCTCCTGGAATGGACTGAACCCACTGAGACACTTAATTGTGGATATACATTTAGGGTTCAATTCAGTTCCACAAATATATATTGAGTGTTTTCTAATGCTAAGAATTGGAGAAACAAAATGATTAAGAAATGAACCCTGATGAATTTGTCATGATTTGTTAGTTTATTGGAACAAGTTTATTTTTCTCTCATATAAAAGGAAGAGAAAGTAGTCCAGGGCTGTTATAGAAATTTGAGGTTTTAGAGACAAAAGCTTCCTTTATCTTTTTGCATTGACAATTTTTTTTTTATTTGAAGTGCACTTCATATATAGGAAAATGCACCCATATTAAATGTATACAATGAGTTTTGAAAACTTTACAGATACTTGATATCAATACTCAAATCAAGAAACGATTTCTATCACAGTGGAAAGATTCCCTATGTCTTTTTCTAGTCAACCCTTCACCCCTACCACCATAGAAAGAAACACTTGTGATTTCTATCCTTAAAAATTGGTTTTGCCTGTTCTTTAGTTCCATATAAATGGAATGATAAAGTAAATGTTATTTTGTACTAGCTTCTTTAGCTCAACATAATATTTTGGAAATATATGCATGTTGTTGCATGTTTTAATAGTTAATTCCTTTTTGTCATTGTTGAATAGCACTCCATTGTATGAATGTACATGTGATGGTTAAGTTTATGTGTCAAATTGAGCAATTTATGGTGCCCAGTTGTTTGGTCAAGTAAGCACTGGCCTGATTTTTACTGTGAGGATATTTTGTGGACCCAAATCACCAGTAAGTTTATAGCATCTAAGGCTGATTACATCTACAATCAACTGAGAAGATTGCCTTCAACACTGAGAGAAGTCACATCCAATCAGTTGGAGGCTTTAAAAGCAGAAGTGATGATTTCAGCAGTCAGAGGAGAAAATTGCCATCTGTACATGAGGCAGCAAGATTATTCTGGAGAATTCATTGAAAACCTTCATCAGAGTTTCCACTTTTAGCCTGCCCTATAGAATTTGCACTTGCCTATCCCCACAGTCACATGAGACAATTCTTATAAAAATCTCATAGTATTTACAGATATCTCCTATCAGTTATGTTTCTCTAGAGAACCCTGACTAACATAGTACCATAATTTGCTTATCCATTTTCCTGTATATGGACATTTATGATGTTTTCAGCTATTATGAACAAAAATGCTAAAAACATTGTTGTACAGGTCTTTTTGTGGATATATATTTTTATTTATTATACCTAAATACCTAGACATGGGATTGCTGATCATAAGGTAGGTGATGTTTTTAAGAAACTACCCAAAGTTTTTAAGGTATTTCTACCATTTACAGTTTTACCAGTGGTGTATGGAAGTTTCAGTAACTCCACATTCTCTTGATATTGTCAGTCTTAAGTTTTAACCATTCTAGTGAGAGTGAAATGGTATATCATTGTGGTTTTAATTGGCATTTCCTCGGTGAACAGTGGTCTTAAGCTTTTATCACGTGCTTTTTGGCCATTCATATATTTTCTTCTGTGATGTGTCTTTCAAGTCTTTGATACATTGCTGATTGCATATTGTGTCTTTTTATAGATTTGTAGAAATTGTTTATATATTCCAGATGCAGGTTCTTTATAAGATATGTATATTGTAAATAGTTTCTTCCTATCTGTGGCTTAAATTTTCAGTTTCTTAATAGTGTCTTTTGATGAGCAGAGGCTTTTAACTTTGGATGAATTTCCAATTCATCAGTTGTTTTTTTTTCTTTAACGGTCAGTGCCTTTTGTTTCCTGTGTAAAAAAAAAAGTCCTACTCAAAAGTTAGGATAGTTTTAGATTGTACATTTCAGTGTAAGATCCATCTCAAATAAATTTTTTGAGTACAATGTGAAGTTAGAAGCAAGTTTATATACTTTCCATATGCATATCCTGTAGTTTCGGCACCATTTGTTGAAAATACTCTACTTTTACCATGGATTTGATTTGACAACTTCATCAAAAATCAGTTGAATGCATATGTGTGGATACATTTCTGGATTCTCTATCCTGTTCCATTGATCTATTTGTCAATAACATACTATCTTGATTGCTGTAGCTTGTATAGTACTTCTTGAAATCAGGTAGTATAAGGACTCCAGCTTTGTTAATCTTTACTTAGTTTGTTTCACTATTCTAGGTCTTTGTAAAACCACGTAAAATTTATAATCAGCTTATCAATTCTACAAACAGAAAACTGCTTGTGTATTTTTAAAATTTAACAAATTTTACTTTAAAAATAATTTTATAGTTTTAAAGTTTTTTTTAAGAAAAGATTTAAATTTACAGAAAAGTTGTAGAGATAGTGCAGAGTGTTCCTGTATACCCCACACCCAATTTCCCCGATTATTAACATATTATATCAGTATGGTACATTTGTCACAATTAATGAACCAGGATTGATACATCATTATTAATTAAAGTCCATATTTTATTCCTTAGTTTTTACCAAATTCCCTTTTTCTGTTCCAGGATCCAATTCAAGATGCCACATTACATTTTGTCATCAAGTCTGTGTTACACCAAGGATTTTTGAAGACTGTTTCAATGCCCTGGGGCCCAATGCTGTTCATCCACGGAATGAGGCAAATCAAGTGTGCATCAACTCGCTAAGGTAAGAGGCAAAACATGGATGAATCAGGGGTGCTCAGGTTTGCTTTTAAAGGAGGGTTTTCCCAAAGGAAGCCAGTCTGCCCACCCCCACCAGTCACAGCTCAACCTGGCTCTAATTAGGGAAGCCCTTGGGTTTCCCTAGCAACTGTGCAGGACTTTCAGGGATACTTCAGGCTTTGCTTGGTTGCTAGGGAAACAACAGCAGGGGGCACTGGGGAAGCTGGGCATGGCGGGAAGCTGCTGCTTGTGAGGTACACGTCTTGTGGGAAGAGCATTTTTCAGACTCCTGAGCTTTCAGTAGGGAAGGTTTCACCATTTCTAGAATCACCAGTTTCTAACAACAACGAAATTGTGGAAGAGTCTTCTTTTTAGCCTGAAGCCTGAGAAGCATCTTCTCCTCATCCATCCCCAGCCAGATTTGTGTTTGTATAAATAATGAGAAACAATAATCAAAAGATAACTTTGCAGAGGTGATTTTCTGCTTAAAAGACAAAGGTTGTCTCTTGCGATGTGGGACACATGAGAGGCATCTGGTTAGAGATGCCATCGGGGAAGAGCTTTGCAAAGTTTGAGAAATGTCTCCCATTATTTGTGGAGCAATATAGGAAAATTTCTCAGACTGAAACAAGAAAGGCAATTAGTTTCCTGTTCGGAAACAAAGAGACATCTGTGCGAAGTATGCTAGCATATTCACTAGGGGCAGGCACTGTTCATGAGGAATATATTCCAGCTGTACATCTCTCCCCTTCTTTAGCCCCAGTTCAAAAGCTTGAGTTAGTCTCAAATAGAATTATTCACCATGATCTAAGGAAAGTACAGATGCATTAGTAACCGATTTTCTCCCTTCTCAAGGACTCAGGAGAAAGATGTGCTGTAGGCCCTAATTATAATATTTGTAGGCAATTTTAAAAGATTTGTGGTACTCTCTGAATCTTACAAATTCTCAGTATCCTTATTTCAAAGAAAAGGAAACTGAGGCTCACAGACGTTAGTAACTTACCCAAGTCACAAATTAACTGAAATAGAAAGTGGTCTCCTCTATTATATGACAATATTAATTACATTATTTATTAAACACTTAATATGTGTCACGCTCTTTGCATATATATTCTCATTTAATCCTTATAACCACCCAACAGAATAGTGTTAACATTCCTATTTTATAGGAAATATATCAGGCTCAGAGAATTGTCAAGAAAAATATCTAAGGTCACACAAGTGGTAGAAACCGGATTCAAACCTGGGACCATTTGAATCTAAGAGCCAAGCGTTTTTCACTACATCATTCAGCACCTTCTGACTTCAGAGTCTGGGTTACTTTCATAAAGTGATATGATGTTGTTGGGGACCTTCACGGTAGCACACATATTATGCACCTTGTCAGCAGCACCGGTGACTTGTAACATGGCCACCAGGGCTGATACAAGAACAGCCTGAGGTATTGTTAGCCTTCTTCTAGGAAGTTTAGAGAGTTCGCGCCAAAACTTCCCCTTCGCGCCGAAAGCAACCGCCGCTTACCCTAGCAACGGCAACCACCAATCCCGAACCGCCACCCATCTTTAGGTCCACCAATCCTCACCCTTTTCCCCTCAGTATATATACCCTGCCTCTTCAATAAACTTTTGCAGCTTGATCAGAATCCTGTCTTGCTGTCATCTCTCGCGTCTCTTGTTCCATCCCATTCCCGCTCCCCCTCTCGTAGGTTCCCGTTGACTGTCCCGCGGGCCGGGACAAGTGGCGCCCAACGTGGGGCTCGAGTACGGGGGACTCAGCGACGAACGTTGGTCAGAGAAGACGGCCGCATTTCGGAGGAGACAAGGGATCGTCGCGGGGGAGCCTGCCCAGCGAACATAGAATCCCGGTAAGAGACCAACGCAATTATGGGACAAGCATTGAGTGAGCACGAAGTATTCGTGGAGGGCCTAAAAGAGGCTTTAAAGATGCGAGGGGTAAAGGTTAAGGTTAAGCAGTTGTTAAGTTTTTTTGATTTTTTAAAAAGAGGTTTGACCTTGGTTCCCTCAAGAAGGAACAATAGATGAAAAAAGATGGATGAGAGTTGGAGATGCGCTTAAAGATTTTTACCAGGTACTTGGTCCAGAGAAAGTACCAGTTACTACTTTTGCTTATTGGAATCTTATTAATGATATAATTAGCACCCAACAAAAAGATCAGACTATAGCCGCCGTAGTAAAAGCGGGCGAAAAATTCTTAAAAACGAAACTAAAGAAACCGCGGCTTGTAGTCCAGAAGCCGCTACCGTTTCCACTCAGAGTGATAGGGCAAATAGTGAGGATTTAATAACATTAGATAGTGAAGATGAGAACCCCACTCCTCCTCACAGAAAAACTGATCTTAAGGAAAATAGAGTAAAGGAGAAGGGAGATCAGGTAGTCCGTCCTAAAATTCGCCTCTACCCCGAACTGAAAGTAAAAGAAGCTGAATGGGATGGTCTTGAAGCAGAAGCAGCCCAATGTAAAAATCCTGACTGGCAGCTTAAACAAAAGCCTCCTCCCTATAACTTCTTAGAAAAGCCTTCTGCTCCACAAACAATCATGGTAGCCTTAGACCCCCGCCAAGAACTAAGAGAAAAGATAGAGAAATTAAAAGAACAAGTTCAGTTAGAACTCCAACACCAAGAACTCCTTGAACAGTTAGAGCAGCTAAAAATGGGAAAAAAGGCAAAAGACTATCTACCACACCAAACTATTACTCCTAGTCCTGGATCAACTCCGGGACGCAGCACCCTATATCAGAAGCCACCTCAAACAACTCCATCAGTTACACCAGTAGAACCAGTGGCTTTTCCAGTTATTGAAAATACTGATGCACAAGGCCAGGTTTGGAGACAACATAGTGGTTTTGACTTTAAAGTCATTAAAGAAATAAAAACAGCTGTTGCTCAATATGGAGCCACCGCCCCGTATACACTTACTATTTTAGAATCGGTAGCAGAAAATTGGCTCACACCTACGGATTATTAATATGTCTAAAGTGTCCGAAAACCCCCTTATGCACCCGTTTTTTCACAACCACCATGCCCCCAATTCTACCCAGTCACAGCCTCGCCTATTAGCGGGCCTCGCTCAAAGCCCTCAGACAAACAATATGAGCACTTCTCAACCTAGCTCAAATCTACCTAGTCAGCAACGG
>JAQZBX010043915.1:0-21521 GCA_029593785.1 Cabassous unicinctus
AAAAGATTTTTGTTTTTATTTATTTCTCCTCCCCTCGTTGTTTTTGCACTCGCTGTCTGCTCTCTGTGTGTTCTTCTGTGCCTGCTTGTCTTCTCTTTAGGCGGTACCAGGAACTGATGCTGGTAACTTCCAGAGTGGGAGAGAGGCACTCAATCTCTTGTGCCACCTCACCTCCCTGGTCTGCTGCGTCTCTTATTGTCTCTCCTCTGTCTCTTTTTGTTGAGTCATCTTGCTGCACCAGCAGTCCACGTGGGCCAGCACTCCACGTGGGCCAGCTCGCCTTCACCAGGAGGTCCCGGGAATCAAACCCTGGGATTCAAACCCTGGACCTCCTATATGGTAGATGGGAGCCCAATCGCTTGAGCCACATCCGTTTCCCGTTTTTTTTTAAAGATTTATTTTATTTATTTATTTCTCCCCTCCGCCTCATTGTTTTTGCGCTCGCTGTCTGCTCTCTGTGTGTTCTTCTGTATCTACTTGTCTTCTCTTTAGGCGGCACTGGAACCCACTCTGGGAACTTCCAGAGTGGGAGAGAGATGCTCAATCTCTTCTGCCACCTCAGCTCCCTCTAGCAGAAAACTTTTAAATGCAAAACACTAAGAGAAATCACCACCTTCTACAGTAAACAAGCATGAGGCCAAGAGGAGGCAAATGGAGTGAGTTAGGGGAGAGAAGTTAAATTCTACAGTTAGGATTTAGAAACCAGAAAAAGGTCTCGGAGTAACAGTCATTCAGATCATATCTGATGAGGAAGAGAAAGACCTGAAAGTGCATTTGCCAAAAGACAGGAGGAAGAAAGAGAGAATCAGGAAAAGGAAATTGACATCTATACTAACCTCACTGATAAAAAGGCTTTTGTGTTTTCAGTTGCCTTGGTAGAAAAAAATATAAAAATTATCAATCAAAGACTCATTCTATGATACCTGTCTGCAAAAATCTGTTGAAACCTTCTTCAGGAGTACATCAGCAAATTGTCAGTTTGGAACTCTCAGGAGCATTTTGACTGCGTCAATAACGGCCATTGATTTTTTTCCCTCCTTATTGATCCTCCATATCATTTAACCTGTGCTACACTTTGGGAGCAAAGCTGTAGGCTTGGATTGTTCTGTCATTTCGTTGTTTACCAAGGAGCATTGTCAGTGTTTTGTGTTTGGGATATATGTGTATTTACCTTTTTAAAAAAATCCTGGATGGATGTTAAAAAGTTAAGGGGTGGGGGAGGAGGTATGAAAAATAGTTTTCAGATTTGCCCCCAGAGATGCAATATTTTAAATACTTTCAGAAAGAATGACTTTTAAAAATATGTATTTCAGATTTTCAGCCAAACATATTACATATATACAGTTTATCTTTAATAAATTGGCAATTGATATTTTATTGAATGAGGAATTAAGAATATAAACTGTAAATTTTGTCTTGAATTGATTTTTTTCTTTGCCTTTTATTTTTATGGCTTAAGATGTGAGTTCTGTTTTGGAAATTTGGAAACTTTCTGAACGGTTAGAAATTTGGGTACTATATGAAGAAAATTAGGATAAATATCCTATTTTAAAAAGGAAATATATTTCAGATATATACACCTTTTTTCCTGAATGTAATTTATTTATTGTTTTAAAATAAAAACTTTTCTGCCAAAAAAAAAAAAAAGACAAACCCACAATGAGATTCCATTTCACATCTGCTAGAATGGCTACTATTAAAAAAACAGAAGGTACAAATGTTGGTGACAATGTGGAGAAATAGGAACACTCATTCGTGTTGGTGGGAATGTAAAATAGTACAGCCTCCGTGGAAGACAGTTTGGTGGTTCCTCAGAAAGCTAAATATAGAATTATCATATGACCCAGTAATCCCACTTTAAGGTATACAACCAAAAGAATTGAAAGCAAGGACTCGAACAGATATTTTCCACTAATTTTCATAGTGACATTATTCACAACCACCAAAAGATGGAAGCAATCCAAGTATCCATCAACAGATGAATGGATAAACAAAATGTGGTATATACATACAATGGAATATGATTCAGCCATGAAAAGAAATTAAGTTCTGCTATGTGTGTCACCATGGAAGGGCCTTGAAGACATCATATTGAATGAAATAAGCCATATACCAAAGGAAAAATAGTTTATGATCTCACTGATATAAAATAATTAGAATAAGCAAATTCACAGAGTCACAAACTAGAATACAGGTTACCAGGAGCCAGGGTAGGGCTAGGAAGGTAAAGTTCATGCTTAAATTGCACAGAGTTTCTATTTGGGGTAATGGAAAAGTTTTGATAATGGATGATGATGATGGTAGCACAACATTGTGAATGTAATTAACTATGCCGAATTCAAAGAATGTGGTTTAAAGGGGAAATTTTAAGTTGTATAAGTTACTGGAATAAAAATTTTAAAACAAGCAAAAACATAGATCTGTATAGCACCAACAGTGAACTGTAATGTAGCCATGGACTATAGTTAATAGTATAATTATAAAAATATTCTTTCATGAATTGTAACAAATGTACCATACTAATGCAAGGTGTTAATAATTAAAACACTACTCCTAAGTATATACCCAAGAGAATTAAAAACAGGTTTTAAAACAAAAACTCATGTATGAATGTTCATAGCAGCATTTTTCCTAATAGCCAAAAAGTGGACACAACTCAATGTCCATCAAGTGAAGAATGGATAAATGAAATGTGCTATAACCATACAATGTAATATTATTCAGTTGTAAATAAGAAATGAAGATGCTACAACATGGATGAACCTTGAAAACATAATGTTGAATGAAAGTATCCAGACACAAAAGTCCCATGTATGATTACATTTCTACAAATTTCCAGAATGGGCAATTCCATAGAGAAAACAAAGCAGATTAGTAGGTGCCAGGGGCTGGGGGAGGAGAGAATGAGGAATGACTATTGAATGGGTGTGTGGTTTCTTTTGGGGATTATGAAAATGATCTGGAATTAGGTAGTAATGAAAGTTACACACATTGTAAATGTACTAAAAGCCACTGAATTATACACTTTAAGATGGTTAATATGGTGAATTTTATGAAAAAACTCTGAAAGTCCGATTAAAAAATAAGCTAAAAGTGAATAAAATACATTTTTATCCTTAACACATGACATGAGAGATTATTAAGTTGACTTTGTAAAGTTAAAGAAAGATTTTGCTGCAAATCATATTGGAGTTGACTACACAGGTACGAAAACTATGCATTCCAAATTTGAAACTGCATAATTTTACTTGATTGTATTATTTATAATAAAGGTGATTCATCATATATTAAACAAAAAAGGCTAGACAAATAAACTTACCATTTAAATAATGGATGATTCCCCTTGCCCTTCCACTCACCAAAAGGGTGTCTCTGAATGAGTCTAATGGGAAAAATAAATTGATGGTTCTATTAGTTTCCATTTCCAAAGGCAGCTCATACTGTAAGCATCTTGTCATCCTGACTGACAGCCTGGTATATAAAAATATGATATTTTCCACACAATATGACCCAAAAATGCAAGCCAACTGCTTTGCCAGGGCTCAGATCAAGAAACAGTTTTTTAGGTGGAAAAACTGGCTGTGTTGGATTTACTAAAAGATGATAACTTGTTGGTCCTGATATCACATCTGAGGAAATATCAAGGGGGAGTTTGACTCTGCATGATTTTCACATTACGTATTGGCTTAAGAACCTAAACCCCATGTGAGCTGAGCTCTACTGCCCTGAACAGTTTCCCTGTAATCTTTGGCTCACCTGCCTTCACTTGCTCTCTGTAGTTTTGTATCATTCTCAAGAATGGAAAGCAAAAGTGAGTGCACTGACACAGGAACTGAGGGAAGCCTTGCCTATGTAACAATTTTGTCTATGTTAAGTCACAGAATAGTCTCACTTTTCCCCTTATATTCACTGATGTATTCATTCATTCAAAAAAATATTTCTGATTGTCTGCCATATGCCAGGCACTGAGAATCAAATGTGAAGTCATGGGTCCTGCTCTCAAGTTATTCCCTCATAGGACAGACAGAAACATAAAACAAATAACATATGTAGTGATAAAGAAAAGGATGTGTGCAAGTGTAGTAACAGAGATTCAGAAAGCGACATGGTGTAATGGACTTGAGCACAGACCTTGGAGCCAGCGAGAACTGGGTTTGAATTCTGGTACTGGAAACTTATTATTAGCCATGAAGACTTGGCAAGTCACTTAAACTCTTCACCTCAGTTCCTAATTTCTTTATTGGAAATAATGATTAATCTAGAGCTAATGATTAATAGCAAAAAGACTAGTACATAGTATATGTGTGATACATTACTATTACCATTACTGTAATTATTATTCTTAACTGTGGGCCAGTATTAGAAGACCAGGGAAGACAACTTTAAACCTGCTAAAGGAAGTCACAGCAAGCTTCCCAGATGGCAGCTGTCTTAAATTGGCCAGACTCACAAGGGGGAAAGAACATTCCAAGCACAGGGAGCTTCAAAGGCAAAGGTATAGAGGCATGAAAGACAATGAGAAATATCAGGAATAGCATGGAGGTAATCAGGGCGGTGCATGTCCAGAGGGGCAGAAGATGAGGTAGGAAATGTCAGCTGGGGCCAGATCATTAAAGAGAGTGACTGTATCTTGAAGGACTTTAAGAAGTAGAGCAACACCATGGGCTTTGCATTTTTAAAAGATGTTTCTGGCAGCAATGGGGAGAATGGGTTGAAGTGAGTGAAGCAGTTAGTCAAGAAGACCAGCGAGAAGGCTACTACTTCTATCCAGGCAGAGGTGGCGGAGATGGAGAGTGGAAGGGATAACTAACAAGCCTAGTTGAATGGATTTTGAAGGAGAAGAAAGGAGGAGTCAAAAAGTGATGCCAGGCTCCTAGATTATGCTCCTAGGAAGATATGGTCCATAGGAAAAGGAGCAGATTGAGATGTAGTTAAAAGTACGCATCTAGAACCCAAGGCAGAGAGTCTAGAAATACACATTATTTCACTATCTGGCACTGTATTAGATTCTGGAGGTGCTAAGACGTGGGCTTGCCCTCAGGGGAGTATAGGCTAGTGGGGAAAGGTAAGATACTTAGGAAGTACCTACTGTAACTGTAATAAGAAATATTTTGAGTAGTGTTGTGATCAAGGAAATACAGAATATCTAACCCAGTATGGAAGCCTCCCTGACCAAGTGATCTTTACGCTTTGATTTTAAGGATGCATTGCAGAAGTTGGAGAAGAGTGATCAGTGCAGAATGAACACCATGTGTGAAGGCCCCGAGGTGAGAGAGAGCACTGTGCAGTGGTGGGCCTGAGGGAAATTCAGGAACTCTGGAGTTGGGAGTGCAAGAGATGGGACAAGGGAAGTAAGCAGGAGTGTGGATGTGGAGGGCCTTGTAAGCCTCGGAAAGGAATTTGGACTTTTAGATCAGGATTGGCTTGATTATGACTTGAATTTTAGAAATCTCATGGAGCCTGTGAGAGGAGGATGAAATAAAAGGGAATGAGGCTATTTGTAGAAAGAAGGAGCTCTTTCAGTAGCCCAGAAGGAAGTGATGGTGGTGCATAAAGAATGAAGAGAGAAACATGACAGATTCGATTTATTATATTAGTCAGAACATTTTCAAAGGACAGAAACCACCTCAGAGAAGCTCAATTAAAAGTGGGGAACTGGGGAGCGGATGTGGCACAGTGGTTCCATGTACGAGGTCCTGGGTTCAATCCTTGGTAGCTCCTAAAAAAAAAAAAAAGCAAGGGTGCTGCTGGCCCTGCAATGGCTGGCTTGGGGAAGTGGAACGCTGCCAGGATGTTCTTTCTATTTTTGGACGCACATCTGCTTATCTCTGAAAGTTGGCTATTCACTCTTTCAGGCCTGGTAAGGTATATGATCTGTTGGTGGCTCTGAAATCACATCCTTACAGCTTCTGATTAAGGGAGATTCAGAATATAGAATACCAGGAAGGACTATGATTGGCTGGGTATGGATCATGTGCTCACACTTGTCTCATCTCTATGGAAAAGGAGAGAGGTACTCTGATTGTCTAAGGACCATGCTCATGCCAGTGGTCAAGGAGGGAAGGTCTGTTGCCAGAGCAGCAGTAGGGAAATGCAGGCAGTCCTGGGCAGATAGAAACAAAGCCCCTGCTTTCAGTAGATTTAACTGAATTTGGTGATAGTTACAGAGGAGGGGCAGGAATAAGCCAAGGATGACAGCTGTCTAGCTTGGGTGACTGGGAGGATGTTAAGGGTATTCTCTGAAACAGGAAACAGGAGTAGAAACAACTTTAAAAGAGAAAACACTAAGTTCAGATTTGTGCTCATGGTGGTGAGTCTTGAAGAAGGAGTGGGACATCTAATTTGAGATACCTAATTACAGGCCTGGTGCTCAGAAGATACAGCTGGGCTAGAGACAGACTAGGGAATCATCAGCATTGAGATGTGCAATGCAAACCCAGGAGAATATAGAGTGAGAAAAAAAGTGGGAGAATGTAGAGTGAGAAAAGAAGTAGACTGAAGAGGAACTCTGGGGAACATCAACATTTAAAGGACGGACAGGAAAAAAACTAAGCAGTAGCAGTAAGGAGAAAGAAATCAGGAAAGAATGATCTTATTATATGAATTCTGATTCACAATGATTAGAAGAGGTGACACAATAGGATCAAAAAGCTAGTGGGAGAGTGGATGAGAGAAGACATGTTTTCTAATGTCTGAACACTTGCAATCTCTCTAAGGAGACAATATGACCAGAACACATCAGCTAATGATGCAAACAGTGTGTGACTGGTGCCAAAATGAGTTCTAGGAGGGAGGGAAAGAGAGGGGTCATTGTGGATCAGGGTAGCCGAGGAAACAGGATTGAAATGGATCATAAAAAATGGGTAAGATTTGAATAGTTGGACAGTGTTGGGGGAGGATTTACAGGTTGGAGAATTTCCTGAACAAAGGAGGAAGCACACCAGGAACATTTAGGAGATATGCTATTGTTGGGGATTGGTGGGAGATAATTTTAGGGGGGTAAGCTCAGGCCCAATGGAGTGGGCCTTGCCTGTCAGTCCAAGACATCTGATAATAAATTTTAGTTACTAGGGAGCCTTCACGGGCTTCTATACTCTCCGAAAGACATTGTCCTGTGGTATTTATTTTTTCCTTCAAAGCATCCCTGTGGGACCAGCCACTGTTATGTAAACTGATTTCTCTCCTAACAATTTGTGACTCCCTTTGTTGACTTTGTTTTAGAGAACATTAGGTGTGAGCCTCTGACACATTTGGTATCTGGGACTGTTCAGAAGCTTTCTCCAATAGGTAAAGTTTTCTTTTCTTCCATCCTATTACTTCCAGTTATATCACTCAGGGACCATGCAAAATAATTCCACATTCTCCTTATGTTTTTATTCTGAGGATGCTTAGAGTTTCCACATTCCCTCTATTTTGAGCTGAGCCAAGGTATACATGTTTAATCCGTTTAATCTCTCCCTCTAAGTCACTCCCTCTGGCCCCTTAATCATCCTAATTGCTCTTCTCTGAGCAGCAGCCAACTCATTATGTGCATCTTCCTTGTGATGCCATGAGGAACACAATATTCCACGTGTGGTCTCACTAGACCCATATATTTCTTCCCAGTTTCAACATCTGATGGCTGGGCATGTGGAGACCCGCCCCTCCTGCTCTCCTCCCCACTCCCCACAGTGCACCCTGGCCTTGGTAAATCTCTTATCTCAACAGGTTATCTTCTTACTTCCAGCTGGTCTGTTCCAAAGCTTGGAACCTGTGTTTACCACATGTTCTCCCCCAAGCTTCCATCCCAGAAGGTCTCTTACAGGGGAGGGTGGCCCAGGACTAGGGCAAGTATCCGTGGAAAATTGCAGCTAAGCTTGCAGAAGTAAACCTTGGAACTGGGGAGGCCGGGGAATGCCCAGAATTAAAGGATGCTGCAGCCTGCCGTGAGCTCTCTGGCCTGCTGAGCTGTGACAGCTTTAAAGAAGTTGCAACTAGGGGGCTGCTTTTCTGTTTGCAATTATCCTTTTATCTCTGCTCTAACCCCTCTCCTTACCTAAGTGTTGTCATAGCTCTCAGCCATTACTGTTTAGCTTTGCAAGGATAAATGTGAAGCGAAACAAATTATAAATATCCTGTTTCAAGAAGATGTGTTATCACCCTGTGAATAGAAACCCCCAGAAGCCTGGGCCTTTTGAAAACTCGTTTTTGTGTTTTTTTGTTTGTTTGTTTGTTTTTTAAGCGTTGGAAAAAACCTGCAACTCTAAAGATGTAGTTGGTGGCAGAGGTTAAACTGCCTTTGAGAAAGGCAAATGTTTGGATTTCAGTGAAGGTTGACACGAAACCCACCTGAGGCTTCCTCGGGTGTCTCGGGAGGAAATAAAACCCGAGATGGATGCTCCGCTTGCCAGAGGGGCGCAGGTACCGCCGACCTGGCAGCCGGTGGCCGGCTTCGAGGAAGTTTCATCCGGGGCACACAGACAATGGCAATCGAGGGATAGGAAAATAAAAAGGTCAGACAGGACACTACTGCGGCGTGTGTGCTGGTGCCCGGGGAGACTCCGGCCATCCCAGACCGTTCCAGGGCGAGGGTGCCTGCGCCGCCGCTACTGAAAAGCTGGTATTTTTATTCGAAACACTGAGTGAGCGGCTTAATAAACAGCAGCCGCAGAGCCGCGCGGCTGCTTCAATGGCGGACGCGGCGTTGCGGCCCGGCGCCCGGAGGCGGGGGGCGCGACGGGGTGGGCACCTTCCTCCTCCAGGGGTCCCCCGGGGGACCCGCCGCGGCCCAGGCCCCAGACAAGCCCCAGGCAGGCCCCAGGCAGGTCTCACAGCGCGGGCTGCGAAGCCAGGGGCCCGCGCTCGCCGCGTCCGGGGTTTCCCGGAGGCGCCCTAGGGCAGGAGCTCCTGGCTCTCAGCGCAGTCTCCCCGAGGCTTCCCAGCTTTGGGGTGTACGTTTGACTTGGGCGCGGTGTGTGTGTGTGTGTGTGTGCGCGCGCGCGCAAATACCGTTAAGCACTCATTGCACACTGCTCACACCAGAGGGTTAACTGCTTTAATCGCATCTACACTTAGAGCCATAGTGAAAAGGTTTTTTGTTATTTAGTTTCTTTGGGGGTGGGGAGGTGTGGGGTGCGGGACGAGAAGAGAGGGCCCTGAGGGAGAGGAAGGAAGAAGAGAGGTGAATCTGTAGGAAGACCTAGTGGGGCTTAAAGTCCCGCTTCCTTGCACCTAACCCTTTGTCTCCATTATGGATTCCTCCCCCACGGTTGGCCAGGCTTATGGGACAGCCTGGTCCTTGCCTTCCTGCTCATCACAGACTCTTCACTTCTACTTTGGTTACTTGAGGATACCCTAGAAAAGAAACCTGAAGACTCTTTCCCTTCAGGTCTCTGAAAGCCTCCATCTTCCACAGGCAGTGTCTGGTCCAAGTTTGGTCTGTCTATTCAGTATAGGGTTGCCAGATAGAATACAGAGCACTCAGTTCAATTTGAATTTCAGATAAACAACGAAATTTTTTTTTAGTACAAGTTTGTCCCCCACAATATTTTTGTTTGTTTTGCTAGATCTGGCAACCCAAATCCAGTATGTATTAATAACTCCTAATTCACATTCCTGCACAGACAGCAATACTTTAAAGCAGGAGAGGGCATGTTCTCAGGGTGCCCTGACCACCCTCTTCCTCTCCCATAAAATTGGTACAAGTTCAACTTCAGACCAAATGCTCAGGTGTTTTCTGTGGAAGTCTGACCCTCAGTGGAAATAGTTGAGGTGCAGGTGGAGGTGGAGGGTGCAGTAATTTAAACCATGTAAGCAGATGATTGGAGTTTCCAATGTGAGATAACATTACCAGTAGGAGCTTCATTCTCCGTTATTGGAGGGATTTACAAGAAGCGCTGTGAACATGAGAGTTAAATAGTAATTGCCTTTTGTAAGAGGCAACTCCAACTGGGGTTTACATTTGGGATTAATAGTAAAGCCCCCAGGCCTTGCTGACAGAAGAATGTAGTTACCCAAATAAACAGCGTCCTGATCAGAACTCAGGACCAACTAACTCTCAGCGCACTCAGCCTCTTCCTTGCAAGGAGCATTTCCCAACTCTGAAGTAATTTGTAATGTGCTGTGAAAACATTTTTAAAAAATGGATATCTTAGATACCATAAAAGGGAAAACAATTCTCTTTTGAAGTCATAAATATCACTTGTAGCAGAATTCCTTCAGTTTGCATTTCTGAATCATTTCCTGATAATGTTAGGCTTCTAGTGCCTGAGTGATGCCTACTGCCTAGTAAGGAAGTGCTAATGGAATCACATGGGTCTGGGGTTTACTATCCTCTAAATGTTACACAATCATCTTTGTACATAAAACGAAAAATACCTGCCACTGATTGGATTACTGTATCAGGAGCTGGCCTCTCAGACCCAGAGGTGGAAGGTCCCTCAGACCATGGAATGAATATGCCTTCATCAGTGGAATTCTGTTACGGTGTCTCCCAAGGGCCACTGTTCCTTCCGCCTCCCCAACCAAGAGAGTAGAGTAAGTTAACATTTCCTGATAGCACTTTGATTAGAAACATGAATGTACTGAGGAGCACAGAAAACATGTTCTGGGGGTAGGTCTCAGATGGCTCCATGAGGACACTCTTGAAAAGATCCAAAAGTATTACTCCACAAGTGTTGCTTTCTCTGCCCCAGGTGCTAGTAGGTGTGTGGCTTGTCCAGTAAGGAATTCCTCTCTACTTCCATGTGATTTCATGAGCAGCTTTGGAGAATCCTGCCTCCCAAGGGCCAATGAATGTTTCTCACTTGGTGTGTCATGGGTTTAAGGCTTCAGGAAACCCAGGAAAGGGATTCCCTTCCAATTCATTATGTCAACAAATATTTATTGATTACCTTCTGAGTCCACATCATTCTTAACTAAGCTGTCAAGGGAGGCAGGCTTGAGGATGACAGTGAAATTCTGAGTCATTAGAGGAGTGGGAGATAAGGAGAGAAAAGGATGGACACACAGAAGGTAAAGAACAAATATTTTCTGAGCAAAGCAGATGCTCAGAAAATTTTGTTGAATCTGGAGATGAAATATTCTGGATGATAAATTTTTCTATTATCCCAAAGCTAACTCCTTTTCAACACATTAAACATACTACTTTAGTATGGCTGATTTTTTTTTCTTGGAAAGTTAAAAAGCTTTCAGCATGACAGGTTCATCATTCTGATCTTGGATTATGACTGCCTGGGGATGAGTCTTATAGCCATTGGTGTTGTAGGAGATTAGGAGACCCAAGGACAGGTCTAACTTTCAGGAAGAAATACCTGAGGTTTTTTTTTTTGTTGTTGTTGTTGTTTTGAATAGTGTTGTATCTCAGCGAAATCTATCCTGTGGTGTTTGGGGGGTCAGGATGGAAAGGAGATGAAAGTAGTTAACTAGAAAATTGTTCCTTTAGAGCTGCACTAATTAATGCAGCGTACATATCCATCCCTTGGCAACAGGCAGGTTGTTTAGGTTTGCCTGAATACAATGGATGGGATTCTCCTAGTCTTTGGCAGGCAAGTAAGAACAATTCTGGGAGACCCCCAGCAAATCCACAAGGTCAGATGCTCACCCTGCACCAGATTTTATGGAAAAATTTCCTCAGGAGTTGGCATAAGAAACAATGCTGCAGACTAGTCAAACAATTAGATATTAACTGAGCCCATTCTGTGAGAACATTCCATGGTGCTTGGTGTATTGGGAGATGAAGAAGAGAAAGCGCTGCCCCTACCTGTCCGGAGCTTGCAGTATAGTTGAAAATTCGAAACCAACCATGCAAAAACAATTAAGTACTGTTATAAGACAAGGAATGTAGTGAAGGCAGAGAAGGACATGTGTAGGAGGAGCTGGAGGGAATTGGAAAAGAAAGACTTGAGCTGATAGTGATAATAATAATGTGCAAGGCACAGTACTAAATGGATTGCATTGGTTGCTTCTGTTTATCTTCACAACAGCTCTATGATATTTGTACTATTGTTTCCCCCATTTAATAAATGAGGAAACTGAGCCTGAGAAAAATTAGCTTACTTGGGGTCTCTATGCAAGTAAATGGAAGAGGTGGGATGGACACACTTGTATAGTAGAAGGTCAGAAGAAATGGGGGTGGAAACTGTAGTTTAGTGGAAACACACAGCTTCTCCCACCCCCCACCATTAAAGTATGGGTAATAATACTTACCTTTCAGGGTTGTTAGGCAGGATAAATGGGAGTGTTTGTGAATGTTCCCCATACTGTTTGGTGCTCAGTGGGAAGTCAGACCACATTAAGGAAAAGGGGCTTGAGGATGACATCTCATGGAGGGAACTGAGACATGACTGATGGGGAGTAGTGGGAAATAAATTTGGAAAGGAAAAGAGACCCAGAATATAGAGGACCTTAAAACCTAATAGAGAGGGCAAGGACTGATGTGGTATTGGATACTTCAGCGAATGTTATTGTTCTTTTCTGATTTTAAAAGTAGTATTTGGCAGGGGGGAAGGGGACAGGTAAGTGTAAAGATGAAAATAAAATAATCCCAAAACCCAGAGTTAACTACTTATAGTCTTTTTTTTTTTTTTTGTATTACTTTCCATTATGATCCTCACTTTATGAGCACTTTAAGTGCTTATATATATGCATACTCTATATACTTATGATTCTTTATTATTATACTGCATAATAAGATCTGCTTTTTACACTCTTCATTGTGAGCATTTTCCTCATCACTAAATAATATTAGAGAAAAGGTTTTTAAGGCTATGGAGTATTAACAAAGTAGAGGCACCAAAATATATTAATTTAACAATTTCTCTATTGTTGGCTATTTATGTTGTTTCCAATCTTTCCCTATTGGAAATAGCACCGTGATGAATATCCTTATACTTAAAACTTTAACTGCATTTTTTAATATTATTTTTTTAGGCTGAATTCCTAGAAATAATGACACTAAGTCAGAGTATAAGTGTATTTAAGGTTTTCCAGGAAGGTTGAATCAAGTTATACTCCCACCCCAGCAGCAGGGTATGAGAGTGCCCATTTTATGGAACTCTTGCCAACAATGAATGTTATTGTTTGTAATAATAAGCTATTTTTAGAGATGTTTTGGAGTTCAGAAAAATTACATCAAAAGTATACAGGAGGGGGCTGATGTGGCTCAAATTGTTGGGCGTCTTTCTCCCATATGGAGGGACCTGGGTTCGATGCATGGGACCTCCCGGTAAAAATAAAAGAAAAATATAGAAGGTGTGCAGGTTTCCAGGCCCTGTGCGTGGGTGTGCCATCAGGCCCCGCAAGCGGGTGAGCCCCCCAGGCCCCGCACGTGGGTACGCCACCAGGCCCCGTGAGCAGGTGCGCTGTCAGGTCCCACGTGCTGGTGCGCCGCCAGGCCCCGTTAGCGGGTGAGACCCCCAGGCCTGTGTGCGGGTGCATTGTCAGGCCTCACCGAGCCGCACAGCAAGATGATGACGTAACAGGAGAGTGGCACAAGGGAGACCAAGACGAGATGCACTATAAAACCAGGAACTAAGGGGCGCAGGTGGTAGGATGCCTCTCTCCCACATCGGAGTTTCCCAGGATCGAATCCTGATGAAGACAGGAGGAGAAGGATGAGAAGAGAGGGCAGGAAACAGACACTGAGAATTGCCCAGCGAATGGACACAAAAACAGCAAAAATGGGAGGGAGGAGGAGGGGGCGTAAAAATGGATCAAAGTAAATAAATAAATCTTAAAAAAAAAAAAAAGTATACAGGATTCCCATATAACCCTATTGCCACCAGACACACACACATTTCTCCTATTATTAACATCTTAGTGTGGTACATTTGTAATAATTGATGAACCAATATTGAAGCTCTGCTACTAACCAAGGTCTGTGGTTCACATTATGGTTTACACCTTGCACTATACAATTCTATAGGCTTTGAATGTCATGTATTCATCATTGTAGTATCATACAAAATAATTCCAATACCCTAAAAACGCCTTGTGTTCCGCCTATTCATCCCTCCCCCTCCCCTCTGAACCCTTGGTAATGACTATATTAATGTTACAAGTTCTTCCGTTACTGCATGATAATAACTACAATAACAACAAACCTACTTTGGTCCATTGTTACACTCCGCCTTATATTTGTTTATTCCTCAGTCTTGAAGAATTTGGGATGATGTCCACTTTGCTTCAGGTTGAGAAAGAGGTTAGATATTATGGGTCAAATAGTAGGAATTGTTTTGCTTGCAATTGTAGATAGTCGTCTTTGGGGGGGATGGGCCCTGTCCATCATCATGATTTTGTTAGCTGTCCAGGGCAAGTTTGAAGAACTGGAGAGTAGGAGTTGGCTGTAACTTTGCTAGGATTCAGGGCTCAATTGGCATATGAACAATCCAAAGATTTAAGTCTCTGAGACATATATTTAACAGGTATAATGATAATTATAGGTTTAAATAAAAGAATCATAAGTAGGGGAATTATAAATGAGTATAACTATGTAATATTGGATAAATAGATTATCATATATTCCCAAATAGGGCCTACCAAAGGGGTGTTGATTTCATGAGGCTATGTGCCTTTACTATAGTGTCTGGACATCCCTAAAGCCCTTTGGAGCACTTTTGTTTGGGGCTTTGTTTACTGTGGCAGTTAGTGAGATCACTCTGGGACCTGCATAAGTTTAACCTCCAGAATGACCTCCCAACTCACTTTGAAATCTCTTAGCCATAAAACTTTTTTTAATTTAATGTTTCCTTCTTTGGTCAAGGTCTCTTTCCAAATGCTTCGCTAGTTAGCACTTGCCAATAATCCATTGGTGCCAGGATGGCTAATCCCTGGGAGTCAGGTCCCACACCAGGGGGAAAGTAGTGAGTTTATTTGCTGAGTTTGGCTTAGAGAGAGACCACATTTGAGTAACAAGGAGGTTTTCAGGAGGTAACTCTTAGGCATTAATTATAACTAGGCTAAGTTTCATTTTTATAGGAATAAGATTCATAAGTACAATGTTCCGACCCAACTCCTGAAGAGCATGGGTTGGGGCTGCTGTAAGACCAAACAACGCCCCTGGCACTGAGTCAGACATAAGCTTTATTTGGACTTACAGACAGAAGAGAGTCTCTGGTGGTGGCGGTCTGGAAAATGAAGGTAGTGTTCCACAAAGAGGAAAATGAGGGTGATATAAGGGGTTTCCCAACAAAGACATTCTGTAGGGTATGAGAACAGTTTCTGCTAGGGTCCCATGACATGCACATATGGGGTCTTATGATGTTATCACAGGAATGAGTTTTACTGCTCTGAGGAGTTTATGGTTTATGATACCATCTATACATCCTTTCCCCCCACTGGGAAGGCCAGCTACGTGCTAAGGGCTTAGGGGGAGCCCAGGCCCTGGGTCCCCACATACAAGCATTGAGATTGAGGGTTTAGCATATTGGCCTGTTTTCTTTTTATTAGGCACTGCCTATATATTCCAGAGATTTTTTCCATTTTATTTGAGAAAGCAGCAGGATTCCCCAGGATAGGAGTTTAATATTTTGTTGGCTACTATGTGGGCCTCTGTCAATCCAGAAAATATACCTATGCCAGCAAGGATGCATTCATATCCCATAGAAGTATGCTTTAGGTGCATTTTCCCCCATATATCACCCCACTACCAATACCCTGTACTAGTGCCATACTTTTGTTATAGATCCTGAAAGAACATTCTTATAATTGTATTCTTAACCACAATCTTTGGCCATCCCAGAGTTCCCCAAGTTGTACAGTTGCCTATTTTATCTTCTAGCTTTCCTTCTATCATCATGGGTGGTCCAAACCTTCCCCTTTCTACCACATTCACACTCACATTTCATTGCCATTAATTACACTCATATCACTGTGTCACCATCACCTTTGTCCATTACCAAACTGTTATAATCAACCTTATTATAAATTCTGCCCAACAATTTGATAGAAAAAAAAAGTAGCTGTTTTTTTTCTTTTTCTTTTTTTTGTTTTTATTTTTATTTATTTGCATTTTTTCCTTTTTTGTGTGTGTTACTTTTTGTTTTTCTTATTTATTTGTGTTTTTTTTTAATTAAAAATTTTTTTTGCTGTCTTTAGTAGCTGATTTTAATTTGAATGTCTTGCATTATAAGTGAGGCAGAAGGTATTTTCATGGTTTTTTGGCCATTTATATTCTTTTGCAAATTTTCCGGGTTGTTTTTTTTTGGCCATTATTCTAGAACAGTGCTGTCCAATAGAGACACATACATAATTTTGAATTTTCTAGTAGCCATGTTAAACAAGTGGAAAGAAACAGGTAAAAATACATTTGAATGTGGAGCCAGTGGCCACTGGAGGCTCTGGGGGCAGCGAGAGGGAAAAACAGTTGTAATACGGAGGCTTTTTCAGGACTCGGGAATCATCCTGAATGACCCTGCAACAGCAGATATAGGCCATTTTATATCATCACATAACATGCAGAACTATGTGGGAGAGAGTGTAGACTACAATGTGAACTATGGTCCATGCTTAATGGCAAAGCCCCAGGATGCATTTATCAATTGCAATGAATGTGCCACACTAATGAAGGATGTTTATGTGGGAGGGTGTGGGAGGTGTGGGGAGTGGGGCAAATGGGAATCCCTATAGTTTTTGTGTAACATTTATGTAATCTAAGTGTCTTTAAAAAAATACATTTGAATAATAAAATTATTTTAATAATAAAATTTAAATAATTCCAAAATATTATCATTTTAACAATGGCACTAGCCCAATTGAACAGCACTGGCATAGAATGTTAGCATCATTGATATTTATTTATAAGGGGCCTTTATATATTAGGGATATTAGCCTTTTGTCTGTCATATTTGTTGAAACTTTTTCTCGTATGTCATTTGCCTTTTAATTTTATTCTTTTGAATTACAGATTTCAAAATTATATAGGCAGACCTATATAATTTCCTAACCTTTGTTATAACATCCCTTGTTTTTGGATGTGTCCATTCCAAGAATTAGTTTTATTTTAACCTATATTTTCCCCCTAGATGTTTTACATCTAACTATTTAATCCTGAAACATGTTGCATTTATTTGAAAGTCTACTTGACTTATGAAAAATATTACTATATGGTCTTTTTATCACTTTCTCTTTGTAGTTTTTAAATAATTTCTATCTTGCGTATTTTGATGCTGTGTTATTTAGTACATAACAGTTCATAATTGCAAAAGAGTATGATCCTCCTTATCCTTTGTAATGTTTTTTGTTTTAACTCTACTTTGTTTGAAATTAGTATTGCCACCCTGTTTTGGTGTCTGCATTTGCCTAAGAAATTATTGCCCAATCTTCAATTTCCAGTATTTGTATTTTTGTTTGTTTGTTTGTTTGTTTGTTTGTTTTTACCGGGAGTCCCTGGGGATCGAAGCCGGGTCCCTCCATATGGGAGATGGACGCCCAACCATTTGAGCCACATCCGTCCCCCAATGCTTTTTTTTTTTTTTTTTTTTTTTTAGGTACTGGGGCCAGGCATTGAACCCAGGACCTTGTATGCAGGAAGCCAGTGCTCAACCACGGAGCCACATCGGCTCCCTGTTTTATTTTGCATACACTTTTGTAGTCATTTTTATAACTGTCATTCAATCTTAACCCTCTTCAATAGATCTTGGTCCTTTTATATGACAATTTATATGACAGTTTCTCCCATTTTTGAGTTCTTATTTTGTCTTATCACTCAGACAGCTGAAGTATGCCTTCATGTATTTTCAAGTGCCTAACATAGTGAGTACTCAATAAATACATTCTGAATAAAGGAATTAATAAATGATGGAAGAATGTTAAGTCCTGCATGTCATTAGAATGTCTTTCTGTTACTGTCTTTCATGAATGACAATTTAATTGAAAATGAAATTTTCCTTCAAAATTCTACAAATATTGCCTGATTATCATTTAGTAGAATAGCAGAAGAGAACTGGAGACCAGCATGACTTTTTGTTTTGTTGTAAATCTATTCTTTAATCCTGGCTGATAGTCTCATGCTTCTATTTTTCTAATAAGCTTTTAAATTTTTTATTTTCTACATATTTTACATTTATCATTTTTCCAGGATGCATCTCTGTTTTGTTTTCTTTTTATTGATTGAATGAGACTCTTTTATCTAAAATTTTAAATCTTTCCTCATTTCAGAGAAGTTTTGTTCTGATATATATTTATCTGTTTTGTACAGTTATTCTGGATCCATTTTCAGAAACATGAGTAATATTGAGCTTGGAGCCTAGGCTCTAGCCCTCATACTTATCATTGATTTTTTTTTCTATTTGTCCATTTTCTGTGTTATTTAGAAGAGTTTTTTCAAATGGCATAAGGTGAGGAATTAAGTTGGTCTTTTGCTAACTAGTTTGCTGTCTCAAACTGGAAAAAAAAAAAAAAATCCAAGTTTGTTTTCTATGTCTCTCATTCCATTTTCAGCAATGTCAATTGTGCACTTTCCAGGCTGTGATATATACTCTACTTCTGCTATTGTATTTTTATTTGCTTTTTTATTCCAAGCAGCTTCCTTTTCATCCTTAACCTGTTTACTACTCATGGTTTTCTGATCTTGTTTGATAAAGTACTTATGACCTTGTGTCTTACTAATGATGCCAAACAGCTTAATCAAATTTTCATCTAATTGTCCTGTCAAATAGTTTTCAGATGTATGCTTCAGCAAGAGGTGCTTTCTCTCATTCTTCAGTAATTTTCTTTCTTTCAAATATATTTATTTTTTGTAAATGTTTTATTACTAGTAATACATAATAATGCATAAATTATAAATGGACTGCACCACAACTTTTTTAAAAAAAGGAACACATCCTTGTAACCACCACTCAAACTCAAATGAAGAAAGAGACCAGTACCATCATCAAAGAAGTGCTTCTCATACCTCTCCCAGCCACCATCCCCACCAAGGTAACCACTATTACCATCCACTAATTTTGCCTAGTTTCAAACTTTTTATAAATGAATTCCATTAATGACTTTATTTTACTTTTTCAGTTATCTTTAAATAAGAAGAGAAAAATCTAGATCTGTTATTGGCCAGATCTGCGTGGTGGCATTTCCTTGTCCCTTCTCACTACTAGAGTACATGGCTTCCCCTCCTCTGATTACAGGAGAAAATAAAGGTGGTACATTTTCTAGTCCAATTTGCTAGAAGGCTGAATTGTTGAACTCTTCTCTCCCAATTATCTGATTCCTTGATACTCTGAACAGATGGTATATGCAAAAATAAAATTCCCAGCATGTATTCTGTATTAATTATGACTAGGCTCAATATATGAAGTAGAGAATAAAATTACAGCAACTTATAAAAGCTAGACATTTATTTCTCTCTTATCTAAGAGTCCAATGATATGTAGTACAATGCTGGTATGACTGCTCTGCTCCACAAAGTCCTTGAGAACCAAAGCTCTTTCCAATTTTCTGCTCTGTCACTCCTAGGATGTGACACTCCTTCCGCCTAGGGGAGGGTCTAGAGCAGAAATGAGAATGTTGGACAGTAGAATGGAGAAAAGAATGAAGAAAGGGGCAAAGGGAATGGATGAGCTATCTCTTAAAGAGAATCATGCCTCTTCTACTTACATGCCACTGGTTAGAACTTGATTCATGGGGCTACCAAGGTGAAGGGGAAGCTGAGGAATGTAGTCTTTATTCTGGGAGGATATTGCCCAGCTAAACACTCTTATGGAAGAGGGCCGGAATGGATAAGGGAGAACAATCAGATTTCTCTGCCACACTAATTGCAGAGTTCTATCTGTCTCCATCTGGCTCAAAGCAAATTGCATTGTGGGAGGTGGGGGCTAGTCAGCCATTTTCCTAAACTCCCATCCCACCCCTCTGTTCTTTTCTGGGAGTCAGAGTCCTGAAAAGATATAGATGGGGAAGCAGTTATGAGGGTATGAGGGAGGACTATAATATGCGATTCCAAAAAGCAGTATCAACAGTGCAGTGAGAACTGCCTGATTTTCTAATAGGTGCAGACATGAGTCTCTCACAGGGAGTAGGAAGTGGGAAGAAATGTCAATCTCTTTAAATTCTTTCAGGCTGTACATTTGTTAAATTTCCAGTGGCAAAAATATGTCAGTCTTTTACTCAGTCCCATAGCATCTGTATTTAGTAGAATTTCCTTCTAGATTATAGAAACAGATTGGCTGTCAATCTTGTTTTTTAGATTTTCTCTGCTCCTGGATATTTTAGCTCACGGAAGAGGATGTATTAGGAACTGCTAATCAATCACCATATGTTTTCCTCTGTATAGAATACTAATTTTTGACCAGAATTTGATACCATGAAAGCCATTTTTTGAAGGATACTGATTTAACAGATGATATTTTAGAGGGGTTTGAGTCTAGAGGCATTAGACATGCTAGGAGGCAATTGCAGCAATGCAAGCATGAGGTGCTTGGTTAAGCTAAGGACACCAGGAATAAAGTGGAAATTGCATACCTATAAAACAAGACCTCTCAAAGGAAACATTATTATGTTAAAAACATATGTATGTTAAAACATATGTATGTTTAAAACAAAACAAAACTGGGCATCACAAATGAAAGAGAGTGAAAAGAATTGGCTCTATGTTTTTTGGTCTGGAACAGAGAATGGTATTACCTCTACAAAAAATGGGACAGGTGGAAATCTGGCTTAAAGGAAAACTTTATTTTAATTTGGGATACACTGAATTGGAGGGAACACAATCCATTTGTGGGAGAGACTAAAGATTAGCACTTTCAAATCCATTCAATCTCCCTTCCAGCTTGCTCTCTCTATCACAGAGACAAGAAAAATAACCAAACCTATTTCTATCTCCTCATTAGATAGACTGTGAGCATGTTACCTAGGTCCCACCATTAGTTGCACCTTGCTCTGAATTGAACAAACAAGTTTGTGAAAGAGATAAAATTTGAGCTAGGCTCAATAATTATCTGCTGAGAGTAATAGGGTGTTGGGAGTTTAGCTATTCAAAGAGAAGATAAATGTGTTGGTAGAATATATGGATATTGTGCTAAGGGGACAGTTTGAGAAGCATAAAAGGGTTGCTGAAAGGCATTGTGGAGCTGGTTGAGGTTGAGTGGCATGAATCTGTAAGGGCCATGATATGGATTGAATCAAGGCCTCCACAAAGACATGTTCAAGTCTTAACCCCTAGTCCTGTGGATGTGCACTCATTTATAAATAGGATTTTCAAAGATCCTGTTATGATGAGACCAAATGGAATCACGGTGGCCCTTAATCTAATATGGCTGGAGTCCTTATAAGCAGAGGAAATTTGGAGACAGGAGTGGTGGCAGAGGAGGATACAGAAGGAAACAGATGGCCATGTGTCAGAGATTGAAAGAGATTGAGTTAAGAATTGCCAGCAAGGGAAGCGGGTGTGGCTCAGTGGATAGAGCCCCCGTTTACCATATGGGAGGCCCAGGTTCGCGTCCCGAGGCCTCCTTGTGAGGGCATGCCGGCCTGAGCGGTGCGGTGGGCTGATGCAGCAACCTCACAGCAGGAAGCGGGTGTGGCGCAATGGATAGAGCACCCATTTACCA
>JAQZBX010043916.1:0-11153 GCA_029593785.1 Cabassous unicinctus
TAATTAATCTAGAATGGCTTCCTGGAGGAGGTCAGAATTCAGAAGTTACATAAATGCTGTGAGAGAAACTTTTGTTCGGCCTGGAGTGAAGGAATTCGCAGGCTCAAGGCACCGTTCTGAGGGACCTTGGCAAGAAGCAGTGTGTTGGTTCCCAAGGAGATTTGAGCAGCCGCTCTGAGGCAGTGGGGGAGGTCAGTTGTGGCCACGCAGGAAGTGAGGAAAGAAGACAAGGAAAGTAAGGTTGCCGAGGACTCCTACATGAATAATGAAGAGGCAGGAGAGTGAAAGGGCCCCTGAGGCTCCCTCTAAATTCCAGGGAGTGGACCAAAACCTTGTAGCCAGCTCTCTGCAGGCCCTTAGGTCAATGAAGCCCCGGCTCCTGGGCCTCTGCCCTGAGGCTGATGTATCAGCTCCTGCTATAGCGAATGGTGGGGCATTTGCCCAACACCCGAGGTGTACGTCCATGTTTCCAGGCCCAGCCAGGGAAGGACCAGCAGCAGTCCCTGCTCTCTGCAGCACTGCCCTCTGAGCAGTGCTGATGAGAATTTTCTCAGGTGGCCTGACCCTGTCCTTTGCCCTATTCCATTCTCTGCAAGCTCTTTCCCAAGGAGGCATTTACCCATCTCACTTTCCCCTGATCTTGGTTATTATAACCTCAAGAAAGAAACCCCGAAGCCCATGACCTATCAAAATCCATATTACCAGAGATAATATGAACAGAGAGTAAGCAGTCTTAGGATGACAGACAGGGAGAAGCCTGGGAGTGCTTGCAGCGCCTCCAAGGTAAAAAGAGCCTCAAGGTCACATTCAGCAGAAACCGCTGTTTCTTAGGACGCTGTTCTCTGAAAAACGTGCTGGGCAGCATGAAGTCTCTGGCTGGGAACTGAATTTGATTTATTTGTTCGCTGAACTTTCTCTTCCTGTCCCAGACTATTTGCTAGTGGTCGGGACCATAGATTAGTCGGTTGAGGCATCTGGAGAGGGCTTGGGAATACCTCAAGTGGTTTATCATCCACTGACCTGGAGCATGGAATGTCCACTCATTCTAATCTACACCATTTCCACTGCCCAAGCAGAAGGCATAGGGCTTGCACTTTGCAGTTGCTGGGAGCACCAGGCAGGAAATATAGATGATCTGAGTGGGTAGCCTCGAGAAACACCACACCTTCTCACCCTGAGCTTTCCCAGTTTTTGCGGTATGCCTGCTAGGTAAACCAACTTTAGGATCTTTTGTGAGGAGAAAGGGGGACTCTGCTAGTTTCTTCCACAGGGTCATGAAAACACCAGAGCTATGAGAGAGGTCCTGTTAGAAATAGAACAGCTAAAGGAACGTCATTTGGTCCTGTGTATGTACGTAGCACTATCACTTTTTCTTTTTTGTTTTAAGCTAACAAAGACCTGAGAGACTTTGGGCTCAGAGTAACCACAGGCATTCTTTTATTTTAATTTGTACGGAGAGAAAAAAGCCTTCCTAGGGTGACTTCAACTTCTCCACATAAACATAAAGCTCTTCATGTTTGGCATGCACACCAACAAAGCAATTACTGTTATTTACCCCTGCTTGCTCCAAGAGGACCATTTCACAGAGACAGTTCGGCTTTCCACACAGCCAAACTGGCATTATCATTGGTGCCTTAAATGATGTCTTAGGCTCCAGTTCACATCAGGGGCTGTGAATGGTTTTGCCAGACCCCATTGTGTATCTGCGAATGAGCTGGAGCTTTTGCATTTTGAATGGACAGGCAAAGTTCATGTTCTGTTTCACTTCTCACTTTATGGCCCCCTCGGGCTGTGCTGCTTTATTTAGCTGCTTTTGTGTGAGGCGATTTTTCTTCTGAATGTGGAGGGGTGAGGGCAGGTAGCCCACACGTTGTTTTGGGTTTATGGAATCCTTTGGGAATTAAACCATTGAGCCATAGACTGAGAAAGAATTTGTTTCAATGAGCCGATTGTAACATTAAAAAATTGAAGCAAAAAAAGGGAAGGGGGAGGAGTGATAATCTCAGGTATCCTTTCCAGTTTCCCTCGCTCTTTTTTCCAATAGAGGAAAGGAGTCAGGTGAGGAGAAGAGAAGTTGGTGTCCAGGGGGAGATGAGCAAATCCCTCTCTTCAGAGAGAGCCTCTATTTCCCTCCTCTCCTTTGATCAAGACCTAGGGGCAAGTCAAATATTTCTTGCAGGGAGGAAAAACAGTTAACATGGGAAAAGAGCAGAAGAACTACATTGCTTCAGTGAAATCAGAATTTTTTTTAAATGAAATTATTTTCTTTCTCAACTCCTAGGACAGTTCAGCTCCAAGGAACAGTAGAGATAAAACAGCAAACATGCAGGATAGACTCCTTGGGCTAGAGAAATTGCACACATACACACACACACACACACACACACCCCGTGCTGGGATGTTGGGAGGTCCAGGAGTAGAGGCAGGGCTTAGTTCAGCCTCACACTGCACTGATTGAAGTGGGGCATTGAGAGAGGTTAACCTTCCCTCCTCCCCCACTTTCCACCAGATTGAGTTTGTCCACATAAAATCTTTCTTGAGGTGTTTTTGAATTCCAAACCAAAACAAAAAGTTGTTTCCTCTTTCATCCCTTGGGCTCGTCTCTCATTTCTGATGCTCCTAGAGACACCAAACTTCCATCTGGCCTTCAGAATCCTAGAGAAGTTCGTTTAGGGCTGACTTATCTGTTAGACACAGGGCCCATGATACTTTTAGGGGCCCCCCAAAAATGTTTTAATTTTAATCTCTTTTAAAATCAGAAGAAAAACTTAATATAGTAATAATGAATGTCTGTAATAATGAAACCCAGCCTGGATTATATTTGTCTTTATACCAACATAGTCATAAAATATAGTTTTTAATACTTTTGTACGGGGCAAAGAGCTCACATTGGCAAAAGTGCCCAGGGCCAAGGACAGATGAAATACACTCTGAGGCCTTGAATTGAAGGTGAACAGCCTCTCCAGGGCTAGAGCAGCCCTGGAATTTGTGGTTTGGCCAGAGTTAACCTGAGTACCTAAAGAGAGATGATGCATCCAAATATTTTGTGTAACTGTGTTGCAAACTGTTCCTCAAGCTTTGCTCTCACTGTCCTTCCTCTCTACCCCTGGCTAGTGAGGAGCTGTTTTCACTTTTGATTTCTGTGGGAGGAAGACAATCTCAAGAATGTCTCCATTTGGTAGACCGTCCACATTCTGGCGTAGCTGAAGCACAAAGAGAAACAGAATCCTCCACGGTCTCTGCTTGTCCCCTGTGGAACTACTTGCTTCCCTAAAATGAGAAAGTAGAACCTTTCAAATTAAGTCTGGGCTCCCTGATTCTGTTAGTTCCCACTAGGTCTCTCTTTTCAACCGTCTCTTCCTGTTCACTTTCAAAAGCTATATTACTTATTTATGACCCAATCCAGTAGAAATGATATGCGCTTAACTTGCACTTGTAACTGTTATCCTATTAATTACTAGCTAAAATCCATAAAAGTGGACGGCTCTCACTGAAGTCACTGCTGAAATCCTCACAAAGGGGAGCGGCTCTTGACAATTTCATTAATTAGGATCTTGTAAGCAGTTCTTGGAAGTAAATAGCCTGGGCTTCAGAGAGCCTGGTGGCCTGTGAAGGGAGCATCCTGTCCACACACTGCGGAATTCAAATGAGCAATCGCTTCCTCACCAGCAGCAAGAGACAAAACCTTTGTCAAAGAAACAAGTGATTTCAAAATGACAGCTGATAAGTAAACATGACCTTCTGGTCCCCCTTCTCTAGACCAGTGGCTCTCAAATTTCAGTGAGCATCAGAATCCCCCCTAGGGCCTATTCTTATTAAAACCCAGATGGCGGGACCCCAGCCCCCAGAATCTCTGATTCCGTCAGCATGGGATGGGACCTGAGAATTTGCATTTCCACCTAGTTCTACCTAGTGCTGACGCTGCTGTTCAAGGACTGCACGTTGAGAAACACTGGTCTAGACACCAGCCTTCATGGTCTAACAGGTGGACGGGAGCCCCATCCGGGAGTTACTAGAAGACTTAATGAGATTTGACTGCCTGACATGATAGAAACTCCTTTCCTGGAAATAGCAGTGGACACCATCACTTTTCCAGAAGGGTGATATGCAGTTTGGCTACAAGACAATGCAGCGTTAATGACAACATCATCAACATGATTATACCTGGCTCCCATTCCCTGATTGTTGTTACCCTCCCAAGTTATCCCGTTGGACCCCTCTCTAGATTTGTGTGGATATTTAATGGCGGCAGCACCCGTGGCCCAGGATAAAGGCACTGCAGGGGTTCCGTTTGAAAGAGATGCTGAGGCACTTAGGGGCAACTCCACAGGATGTCGAAGAAGGGACACCAGGGTGGGAGTTAATAAAAGCTTAGCGAGACCTCAGTCTTCTGAGCAGTGGGAACCTGGGAAGAGCCTGACTTCTCTCTGCTGTGTTCCTCCAGCCTTCCCCCTGTGCAAGTCTCTGAGCTGGACACAGTGGAAAACACAAAGATGATTTCCTGCCGGCGAGCTGATGATCTAGTGGGGAGAGTGAAGCAGGCCCACAAATCATTATAATAAGGTAGAAAATGCCACAAAAACAGACTCACATTTCCTCAGGGGTGCTCCAGAAATCATCATACCTCAAATGCAATTATCTTTTAGGAGGAAAAAAAAAAAAAAAGAATATCAAATCAAAGTTCATGAACTGAGAAACTGAAGCCAAAAGTGTTAAACAGTTTGCTGGCATATGCAAAGGTTTTCCCCCGAGTCCAAGAGTCCTTTTACTAAGATTACTAAATGCTGAAGGGCCTCTCTGTTCATTGCTGGCTGGAAGAGGGAAACAGAAGGGGGTCGTGTTTCGAGATGTCTTCCTTAATAGCTCTGACCTCCTGTCTTGCTGTTAGCACCTCTGCCATCTGCCTTAGTTCCCTGTTCCAACTGAGATTGCCACTGTGAAAGTCCTTAGCCCAATCAGAAAGTGCCATTCCAGGATGCTTTGGGACCACGAAAAAAGCAGAAGCCTGAATCTGGGCCCACACTTAGTCAGCAGTGAGCTGGCATCACTGTTCACAACCCTCACACCACTACCACCTACGCACACCTTCCCCTCGCCCAGACGCAATCTCTGCTTCTGAGAGCGTATGCTTGATCCTTAGACAGCTTCTTAGAGGTGACAGGTGAGCAAGATAATTAGGAGAGGTTACAGCCAAAATGTGACAGATAAGACCCGGTTATGAAGGGCATGGATTCATCTACTCTACTATGTGTTTGAAATTGCGGATGGAGGATTAACTTGGGATTGGATGGTCAAGTCAATACATCACTCTATGATGGTGAATCAACCTTCGTAGATGACACTTTGCCGCTTCCCAATAATTAATCCCAAATGGAAGTGACAGATTGAATTTTATCTTTAAAAGTACTGAGCCTTGAATCCAATGTGCTGCTTTGCTTGTGTTCCCTACCAGCTGCCTTATGAAACTGTATGAATTGCACCAAGCTCATCTCTTCTACGAAGTCTTCTCCTGCCTCATTCCAACTCACACGGGCTTCTCTAAATGCAAACATATCAGTTCTGATCCTCTTTGTACCTTGTCTCTTCTGGAGAACAAAGTAATACCTGTCTTTTTCTTTTTTCCTTATGGTGCTTAGTACAGTTCTAAAGGTGGTGGGCACTCAGTAATGCTAACTGGTTTAATTCTAATTAAGTAGCATTAGGGTCTGTCCCTAAGCAGAAGATTAGGCAGGTAGGATATAGGTGTCATGTGCTTTCCCAGACGCAGATTAGAATGATGCCTGCCACAGATTCCATAACACTAACTGGTCTCTGTCTTCTTAAAAGAGCTATAGAAATAGTGTTTGGCAATATTACATAAAAAATAACCTTTTATAAAGCAAGCTATGTTTAGATAGGGGTCAGATGATGCTTTGTTCAGTATGTCTTGTCACAGATGTCTTTTATCACAAGCAACAAATCTTTCTGTGTTGGGGAACATTGCTGAGGTAGATGTCCTGTGACCCAGGGTAGAGGTTTATTCTTTGTTCGGTGATATATTTGCCTTCCCTTGAATTGCAGGCTCAGTGACTCAGCTTCTTTCTTCCCTCTGAAGAGATGTCAGAGACTGTTGTTTTGCCCTCAAGTGCTTTTTATCTCACAGGGATTTGCTTTTGTAAACTGCATAGCCAAGGTTCACACCTTAAATAACACCATTAAATAACCCTCTTTTATACCCAACTGAGCTGCCTGCAGTTGTCTGCAAGTCAAATGCACATAGCAGAGAAAATGAAACAATAAAAGCAGGTTGGAAACAAACACTATATTGATGGATAGGAAATGCAGGAAAACAATTTAGTTATCTATTGCCAAAAGTGCCACAGTGCTTTCTAGCCCTATCTGTCACCTCAAAGAGGCTGCTTGGTTACAATGACATCATGCACAGTGCCACATGGCCTTTGGAAGAGCACACTGGTTCTCTCTGCAGTGTGCTGCCTAAATGGGGTTCTCTCTCAAATCAGAGAAACCTGTTTTTCTGAAAGCATCTGAAAATGGAGGAGGACCCACTCTTCACATGGAGAAGTCAAGGGTCTCAAGAAGACTGAGAAGGGGTCTCTACTTTTGTGACTCTTCCCCCTTGGCAGAGACCAGCTTTCAGCCCACAGGCTCAAAACTTGTCTCTGCAATGTTCAGAGATGTGAGGACAGACTCAAATCTTCCAAGCTCCCAGAATGTTCCTTTGTTTATTTAAAAGGAGACATTTTTCCAGCTGTTTCTTCAGTAGAACTCCAGATAAAGCAATTGGCTTGTGTTTAGGGCTATGGTTCTTGAACTTCACTGGGTGTCAGAATCACTGAGAGAGCTTGTTAAAAGCAGATTGCTGGGCCCACCCCTTAGAGTTTCTGATTCTGTAAGACTCAGGTAGGACACAAGTTTGCATTTCTAACAAGTTCCCAGATGATGTTGATTCTGCTGGTCCAAGGGCCATGCTTTGAGAATACTGGTTTAGGGTCATGTTAAATGAACAATCGCTAGAATCAAACACTAAAAATCATACCAAGCACAGAGACTCAAGTACTGAGTCTAATTGTAGGATTAGGAGAGTCACCTCTCCAATCTCCATCTCACTCTTCATTTCTCTCTCCTCTGCCCCCTCTGCTTTTCCCCCATTCACTTCTTCTCTCCCTCATTCCCCTTTCTCCCCTCCCTCTCTTCCTCTCTCATTCTCTACCACTATTCCAACACCTCACCCATGTGCAGATAGTTGATACACATAAGTTAGACAACTCAACTTCCCTGAACAATGGACTGGGTCAACAGTCCTAAAAAAACCCATGGAATTGTATTGCCCATTTTTGTCTCCATGACTCTCCACGCTCCACAGCCAGACTTATCATACCTTCTTTTGATATGTTTACATATTCAGGCGGGTTCCAGTCAAATTTTGCCTTCCAGAAGTCTTTCCTGTGATCCTATATCTGCGATCATATAGGTTTTTTTTTTTCAATTGGTGGTCTTTTTTTCCTCCTTAGTGTTCATTCTTGGGGAACACCCTTTATAACCCTCTAATATTGACAACATTAATATTTGCATTTTAGTTAGAGTGTAAAGATTTCCTGCATCTAAATGTGTTCTTTCCTTGTCATCTCATGATGACACTGCTCACTCTTCAGTAGAATTCTACATTAGGTGGGTTGGCTTGGCCCACACAAGGACCCTTACTTGCCCATGGAAACTTAACTATATACTGATCATACCCTGAGTATCTAAGTTTGGCACTTATCCTCTTTTCTGTCTCCATATGGTGCCCTATGGTTTCTACCGTTTGTAATTTTACTAATTCAAAGAAATCACCCCAAGGAAAGGGGAGGAGAGATTGAGAAGTGAGTAGAGGAGGAGGTTGAGAAGGACATTGACTAATGTATTTCTGTATTTAGCTCTGTTTCCAAATTTAGGGAAGTCATAAGAAGCATAATTGAGTCTCCTACTTATAAAAGTTCTGAGCCAGAATTCCTCAAGAGGAACAGGCTAATACCATCTCGGCAATAAAAGGGCCAGCAGCTGAGCAGGTATTGGCTTATTTTCCACACAGTCCCCAGAGCTTGGGGTTTATGAGTCCTCCCACTAGGGAGAAGGAGGAGATTTCTGTCAAAATAGAGTAGTTTTATTTGGGAGGAAAATAGTATGATGGGGGAGAGGACCATATCTGAATCTCTTCTCTGAGGGCTAATAGAACAGTGTGTGTATGTGACTGTGTGTATGCGTGTGAGTGTATGTGGGTGTGATTGTGTGTGTGTATGTGGGTGTGATTGTGTGTGGGAGTGTAAATGTGAGTATGTGTAGGTGTATGAGTGTATGTGTGTGAGTGTATGTAGATGTGTGAGTGTATATGGATGTGTATGAATGTGTGTAAGTGTAGAGTGTAGCTGTGTGGTGGTAAGTGTATGTGGTGTGACTGTACATAAATGTGTAAGTGTGTGTGGGTATGATTGTGTTTAGGTGGGTGAATATATGTGAGTGTGAATGTGTGTATATGGGTATGTGTAAGTGTTTGTGTATGTGTGTGGGTATAAGTGTATGTGCATAAGTGTTTGTGATTGAGAGAGAGGTAGAGAAAAAGAGAGAGTGAGAATGAATATCACAGCTCAGACTAGCTGGAAGGCCTTGCCTGACTCCCTGTGACACAGTTGAACCAAGCTGTCCAAATGAGGTTATGGCTTTTTATATTACTGGCTTAAGTTTTTTGACTAGACCATATAGACTGAGACTCCAAGAAAGCTTCCTGAAATGTGGTGGTGGGTTCTTTGATGTGCCCTGGCTCTGGAAGAAGGCTGCTTGCTGAAGGTTTACCTCAGGGAGAAAACAAGCTGCTCTTTCGGCAGCTTGCCTCTCAGGCGCCTGGAGGGTGCTGGCTCACTCTCACCTCCCTTTCCATCTTCTATCACCCAACAATTTGACACTCACGTCCTCTTCCTAGTAGTTTCATTTTCTGTTTTCCTTGATGGTTACCACATTTATAGACTCTCCTTCACTACCACACTCTAAGCTTTCTGAGGGCAGGATCTGGAATTGAGAAATGAAGAGCACTTAATAAATACTTGTTGCATTAATTAATGGGCCAGTCATGTTCACACAGATCCTGTTAAATTCTCTTCAATGCATCATACTTGCAAATGCATTGTACTTGTAAAATAAGAAAGTGGGAGACTAATAGTCTATTCTTCAGTTTTTAATCTGCTTGTTCAGCTTTAAGTGAATTTATGCACTTATCGGTATTTTGGATGAGGAGAATGATGATCTATTTAATAGTGCTATTTTAAAGTGCAGATGAACCAACTTCCCACATTTTTCTGTATTAATGAACTATAGCTTTCTGTTCAACCACGTAGATCATCGAAGAGGAGCAATGCAGTCCCTACACAATTTGAGACAATGTAGTCACCACTCCACATAGGCCCTCTGAAGGGGTAAGCATTCTCTAGATCCTTAAGCAATTTTGTTGAATCGTAAAAGAACATTTGTCTCTTAGTTAAATACTCTGGTTTAAAAAATCAAAAAACAAGCATCTCGATATTTTATTAAATTCTACATAAAGAATCACCCAGATGGGAAGTAGAACTAAGGTTTTAGTAAATTTAATAGTATGCAAGAAAAAATAGAAAAATTCTTTGGGCATTCATTGTCTTGACACAGAGGAAAAACAGACTCAGTGTTTCACAAACCTTGGTTTCCCGATCTTTGAGTTAAAATGGGGGTGTAACCTGTTGTGAGCAAGCAGAGCTTTCGAATGTGCTTGCTGTGGGTTTGTAGGCGGGAGATGACGCCAGGTCCAGGAGTGCATTCAAAGAGGGGACGAATACCTTCAGAGTGCTGTGAATGTCAGAGGCACCTGTGAGCCTCTCCTAGGGTTTCACTTGGCTGGCAGGCACCCCATTGAAACAATCTCCTCAGGGATCTCATGGGATCTGAGATCCTGCTCCTTCTCTTACTGGGTGGGATAAGAGCAATGGCCAGTTCATGTAAGGACAGGGACAGATTCTTTTCACGCTCATGCCATTAAAAAAAAAACACCAAACAACCTGTATAATAGTCTCCTTTCCCAGCTCTGATCCCAGTTGCCTTTCCTCGCATCTCTCTTCCCAGTGATACCCTGGACACCTGAAGCGCTTAACTGTCTGCATTCTTTCCCTGTTCTATTTTGCCCCTGAACTTTGCTAGTTGACCATTTGGAGCTTTTGTTCATCAGGAATCAGCTGTTAGCAAGAGGTATGTAAGGCTTGTATTTTGGACGGGATTTGGGCAGAGCCCGTCTGAATCCCTGATTCTGCCTGGAAATGTTAACAACTTTTACAGCAATGTGTGCCTAGTAGTCTGGGAGTGTAGGTGAATCTAAGCCAAGGTCTCTAGCTAAAGAAGGTATGTTGGGAATTCAGTGAGTTTGCAGCCATGGATACTCCAAGTCATATTAAAAGCTAATAACAAACATAGGGAAGCAATTATAATGAAGAGAAAGGAAGCCCAAATATGGTAGAGTTTCGGGCTATCTCTGCCAAACAAAAAATAAAAGCAGTGGGCTGAGTTCAAGGGAGCAGCTGAGTTAGCTGAGGGAAGAAATATCTGTCTTTGGTTACAGGCGGCAGTGTGACCACGAGGCTCGATGGGGACGAAAACCAGCACCCTGTGAGAGCTGCTGTTTGTGAGGTGTTTGGAGGAGTTCGCCGTCAAAACGATTGTGAATGTGAAAGTTATTACTGCTCAAAAAACACTTTATATCAGGGTTAATTATAAGGAGATTCTGTAGTATAATTAGTGTTCTTTCTATGGAGGATTAAGGGGCTCTCCTAAATGGCCTTTTTGATTGCCTTCTTCCCTTTTTTAATTTCCTCCTTGTCCTTTTTGATTATCTACCCCACGACCCTCAGGGCTCCTCAATGTAATACAATTAAAATAACATTTTTGTGTTAGAGGGTTTTATTTTATGAGCTATTAACCCCCTGCTTGCTAAAGTCTGGTTGTGTCCCTGCACACCAGCAGGTCTCCCAGACGCAGCAAGTGGCTCCTGTGCGAGGTGCATCTGCACTGGGGCCCACGGCCGAGCAAGGCTGGGGAACCACCTTCTGTTGGTCTTCAAAGAGAGGATTGGAAGCTGACTTTCAAGGGAGGAAACAAAAGGC
>JAQZBX010043916.1:11253-21614 GCA_029593785.1 Cabassous unicinctus
CTCTATCCACTGAGCCACACCCGCTTCCCACAACCGGGAATTTAGACATTTAAACTTCCCTTCCCTATTGGTCCTGCCCCCATTCATTTATTAGATTTGCCAGATAGACCCCTTGTTAACTCTTAATTCCTTCATTCTGATGCTAAAGGGGATTCTAGACAGGGCGTGCAAAAAGTGAAGGTGAATCTGAGAGGAAATGTATAATTGTTGCATCAGATAAACCTGGCATCATAGCCCAACCCAATCACCTAGCTAACTATGTGACCTTAACTAAGTTACTAAAATTCTCTGGGCCTCATTTTAATCATGGGTAAAATAAGCATTTAATCCTGAGTATGATTCAAACATCTGAGGGTTATTGTGATGATTAAAGGAAATCAAGTGTGTAAAACATTTAGCCCAGTCCTTGGCAAATATGCCCATTCTTGAAAGAAATGTTGTATCCCTCCACCACCACCAACTTCCTCCCCACCTTTCTTGCATTAGCATTTGACACAGCCTTCTATAGTTCTTCCTGGGGACCGCACTGTAGAACCTCCTTCCATGTCCCCTATGAATGATCCAATAGTAGGGGACATTTATATTCCATTTATTTGAGGGACAAAGTCTTTTATGAAATTCCATGGCCTTTCTCAAACCACCATGGAACCAATTCTTGGGTGACTAGACTCTATGAGGGAGTCTGTGAGGCAGACATTCAGAATATCTCTTGTCAAGAAATTTCCAGAGGAGACACTCAGAAACACAGGATTCGTGAATTAACAGTGCAAGAGTTAAATAAAAGTTGGGCACAAGAATCTATATTACTAGGTAAAACATGATTACTTGTCAAAGTAATAGTCCAGGTAATAAGAGCATAGAAGATGAAAGACTGGAAAGACCATGTCAGAGCAGGAAAGAGGGAAGGCTTTGATACTAGCCACTTTGCTCTAAGGTGAGTCAGGAAGAAGAAGGCACTGAAATACCTGAATTCACAAGATAATTAAAGGTGCCCATTCCAGTTCTGAATACGGCGCTTTTAAATGGGGTAAGTTAGTCTGAAATCAAGTCAATTTAAAAATCACTAATCATGACGACCATTTTTTCCTGGCAAAACATGCTTGCTTTCTGTTTGAGAAAACCAGAATGCATATGCTCTACCACTCACAGATTAATAGTTGTTTCATTTTTGAAATATCAGCCAGACAGGTAGAACTGTCCAAATATAGGCAGGTGAGTCTGTAACGCCACCATGAAGGGACCAGTGCAGGGGGCAGGGAACCACCACCTGGACGCAGCCCTCTAGAAGGGTGGTCCCAGGGTCCCAGGCACAGTACTCGTGGAAAAGTGATGGGGCCTCCATTTATTTGGTCACCCCACACCAAATTTTAGTTAAGCACCTGCTATGGGCTCATGCATGCTTCCAGACACTGGTAACTTGAAAGTGAGTAGGACACAGCCCAGTCCTCAAAAAGTGCACCCTCCAGAGCTATAGGTGCTCAGATGTGGGAGCTCCTACTAATCTGGCCATGGGATCAGGGAAGGGTCACAGAGAAGATGGGGCCAGCATTTGAGAAGGTCCCTGAGACTAGGTAGCACAACATAAGAGTCAAGCAATGTGGGAAACCTGGTAAGTCGGAAGCAATGGGCTTCTGTTTCATCAGGAAAACTGGAGAGGTGCCCTTCTGTAAGCAAAGTGTCCCGATTCAAATCCTACTTCCACCACTGTGACAGTTAAAGTTTGGTGAATCCCCAAAACATATTATATTTTCAAACTAATCCATTCCTGTGGGTGTGAGACCCTTTCATTGCATTAGATTCAGTTAAGATACCTTGATTAGATCACGTGATTAGATCGCTTTTGATTGGACTATGTCAGTGAGGCATGACTCAAGTTGGGTGTCTACCCTCTTACTGGAACCTTATATAAATGGAGACACAGAGAGAAAGAAGGGATTCAGAGAAAGGGAGCACCACTATTTTTGACCCTGCCATGTGGAGAGAGGACTTGAAGATCGCTAGCAGCCGAAGCTGAAGCATGAAGCCGCCAGGAGGCTGCACTAACAGAGCAGCTCAAGGTTGAAGAGCTATATGCCTGATCGCCCACAGCTGAGCTCCTGGAGACGGTGAGGCTTGAGGGGAAGGCAGGGACCTCGGCAGAGATCAGGTGCCATCTTGTCTCACCTTGTGGCAGGACGCCAGGATCACCAGCAGCTGACTTTGGTGAGAAAGCATCTCTGATGGTGCCTTGATTTAGACAGTTCATGGCCTAAGAACTGTAAGCTTTTACCCTAAATAAAATTCCCATTATAAAAGCCAACCTATTTTCAATACTTTGCATCGGCAACATTTGGCAAATGGATATAACCACTTACTAGCTATGTGCTTCATTTTCCTCATCTATAAAATAGGGATAATAATCACAACAATCTCAAAGGATTACTGTGAAGAATGAATGAGAAAATACATGGAAAGTGTTTGGAATGGTGCCTGACATTTATGAGCCCTCAATGAAAGTTATGACAATGAAAATTATTATTTTTGTTATTGTGATCATGTGATCTATTTGGGTAATTGTATTTATTTTTTAAGAAGTCATACCTCTATTTCCCAAACGGATTTGAGGTGGCTTATACTAATACATACAATACAAAAGATAAAAATTCAGTGAATAAATCAGGGTAAAAAGAAAACAAAGGTAGGAAAAATAAAATGAAGCCAGAGGTAAAGTATACAAATTGCATGCTATCAGACTCTGTACATTTGGTAAGCCTTCAGAGAATCAATGCCTTTACATGAGTACATAGTCCCTAAGGCAAGGTCAAGGGCTCCAGAATTAGTTTTGTCCCATAGACAGGCCCACCTGGTCTCTGGTGTGGCTGAGGAGAGCCCTACACACCTGCACATACTCCATACTGTGGCCTTGTCCTCACCCTCCTTGTGGATGGAGAGCTTGCCTGTTCCTTCTTTGTATCCCCCAAGCGTCAAGAGCAGACTAGTGAGCACTGAGTAAATACTTCTCAGCTTGTTGTTTGGAGGAGGGAGGGAGTTAGGTATAGCCCTGCCTAGAGTCATTAGCCCAGTGCCTGGCAAATATGCCCATTCTTGAAAGAAACTTTGAAACTGATAACCGCTCATGAGTGTATTCTGTGTTTGTTTTGGTGTGAAAACCTCCATAAAGAATTAGTTGCCTGGACTTTGTCATTTACTTTATTTAGGATTCAATTGTTCAAACCATTTCACTGAGAAAATATTCAACCAGTCTAATTTACCTTCTTCTTTTTTTCTTTTTTCCCCTCCTGATCTGAGGAAGGTGTCTTCCCACAAATTTTCAGAAATGACCTTTCCCTTCTCTGGAAATAGGTTGATAGGGTCACAGTTGTCAGGCTCAACCAGTTTGTAGGTGACAGATGGTCTTTATTTTTCTCTCTTTTTAGCAAACCTTTCAACCTATCTGCCCTTCTAAACTAAGGGTACCTGCTATTTACTGAAATAAAATTTCGCATATTAAACCATTTATATATAATTGTTAGGCTTTTTATTGAATCTAGTCTGGGGCATTAACTTACTTTGCAACAGATAAGGCCTTACCTAAGGACATTTCTATGTATTATTATGATTTATTATTGAAAAAAGCAGGGTTCGATGATTTCCATACCTTTAAAGAACTCAGCGGTGTGCACTTATGACAGCTAATCCAGAGAGCGCAGGGCTTGTTGCAAGCTAGTTTTGTTCCATCTTTGCAAAGATCTGGTGAGGCGTTAAACTCATTCCTGGGAAGTGTTCACACGAGGATGTCCTTTGGCTCTGTGTCTCACTTTACCTTGACCACTTCACTGAAAAGTGCTTTCATTTGTCAGATGTGGAGAGGAAAGGATGAGAAATGGGAAGGAGGGCCTTCTTCTGATGTTAGAAATGTTCATGAGGATGAGAAGGTCTGCACTGGCCGAGGGCGTGGTCCTCCTTTCCAACATTCTTCTTTGATGACAGTAGGACAAGGCTGGCCAGGAATGACTCGAGTCCAGCCTTGCCTGAGGGATCTGGCATGTAGCTCAGGTTCAGACCAACAAGGACATGAGTCCAGGGCAGTCAGCTAAACCAGGGAGAAGCAAGTGGAGATGATATCCCCAAGTGGGCAGGGCCTTGAGTCCAGAAGGTCAGAAAAGGGACAAGAGCAGCAAAAGTGAGCCAAGGACTCTGAGTCTTCAGAAAGGCAGTTTTCTGTGGGTTTCACTAGCCTAGTGCATGTGGGTGACCCAGGTGTCTCAATGGTTAATCAGAGCCAGAAGAAGGTCATAGAGCTGCAGGTAAGTCCTCTGCATGAATAAAGCAAGACAGAAACATTCTTTTTGTTTGTACATATGTAAAGATAAAAGTTCTAAGAAATAGTGCAGTGCAGAGGGGTCAGGGGGCTGTTATTTTTGCCACCTCAGTTTGCTAGGTTGTCTTTGTTATTTTATTTCCTCTTCTGTTTCTCTAACTGGAACATAAATGCAGTTCTTTAATGATATGTAGATAATTTGATGCACTCGTGTTAATGCTATGTTGGTAGCACAAGAAGATTTCTTGGAATTCAGAACTTAAGCCAATATATAGCATTCAGCAAACTGAAAGTGAAGTGGATGGAGTCCAGGGTGAAAAGATCAAGAATAAATGATGATAGTACAAGCTGATGTTATTTCTTTGATAGGTTTTCAGTAGAAAAGGTATTGGTATAATTTCACTAATTGTGATCATTTATTCTCTGGCTGGTCTACATCTATGACAAAATGATTTGCTAAGCAAATAAGTATAGGCATTGTTTGAACAATTGATGGGTTTCTAAAGAGCTATTTGCACACCTTATATGGTGAATCTTTCAGTAAAATAAATCACCAGCCCGTAAAGGAATGGCCCCCAAAGATCAAAGCTCTGTTCCGGGAGCAGGTGCTTCCAATGCTGGAGATCTCCCTCTACAGAAATAATCTTTGTTCAAACTGTAAAGGGTTTTATCTTTTGTTTTAATAAAGAAGACTGATTCCTGATTTATCTGCTCTGAAAATGCTTCATATATCAATGTTTCATATTGTTTAAATAGCCTTTTGTGTATGTGTGTATATATATTATATATATATAATGTAGTATAAATAAGTTTCCGGGCAATGACTTTTTCCTACTTGAAGAGCAACTTACTTACTAGTACTTAAAAAATAGCTATTTACTAAGTTCTTGCAGAATACCCAAGATACATCTTCCCTACAGCATTTCATACATAGTGGTACATAGTAGCACTCAATAAATCTGGTTAAATGAGTAAATAAATATATACTTAATATACATAATTACACAAATATAAATATTATTGCAATGGAAGCACGGCTTCACTCTCCTTAGATAGGTGCTTGGCTATGGGCATTTCAGTTTCTTCTTAATCTATTTGTGAATCAGAACTTACACCAGGGAAATATATCTGTCTAGTTTTGGAGGCTGTATATCAATTAATAAAACTGTATTTCCATAATTCAGGATTTTTGTTACATTTGGACCGTCCTCCCCACGCTGGCGATCAGTCCAGCTTAATGAGGTTATTTTCCTGTACAGGCTGATCTCTCAGAGCCATGGAGCCACAAAACGCAGGGCCCCTCTTCCTCTCTTCTGCCCCTGACTCATTCCGTGAGGCAGCACTACCCCAGGAAAGGTGGTTGTGTTGATTGCAGTTGAGAACTGAGGTTTCTGCGTTTTCTCTGCTTCTTTGATTGATGGTATGTGATGCAGGGAAAGCCGTGTTCAGGGAGACTCTCAGGTGTGGGGGCGGGAGGTAGTAAGTTCAAGAGTACCAGAAAGTTCTCCCGGCTGAACCGAGAGCAGGCCGGGGGTTTTGGTTAAATTGTGTTTGAAAGCTCTAGCAAGCCCCCAGATGAAATATGGCAAATTCAAACCAAGGAAAGCTGTAGAAGTCATACCCACAAACTCTGGGAAATTACGGCTGACAGTTATTAGTCATTCTTACGGGCAATAGAGAGTGTTGTTTTAAAAACTTCAAATCTGATGCGATGAGTAAAGAGCTGTTCTTTCCTGGACCGGATAATAATATTGCCAGGATCGATTCAAGAAATTAATAGGAGACCTTGATCTGTGCTGCCAGCAACGTTCCTTTCTTGTCAAGCTCAGCCTGCATACAGGTGTTCATAAGTTCACGGGGACAGAGAATCCCAAGACACTCACTTATTTATGCATAAATGGAGAATTCCTGAGGGAAGTGGAAAGTGAGTCAACGTATGGTGAATGAAGGGAGCCACCGTTAGGAATTGTGAAGTTTACTGTTGATTAAAGGTGATTGGGCCCTTTCTGATATTTTTAACTGGGGAGTCTGGACTTTAAATTGTTAGCCTAGATTGTGTTGGTTATCTACGGCCCTTTTCTATTCACTTTAAACTGTGCACCCCAAATAGCGTCTAGCTCTGGGGGACGGAGATGCAGGTGGTGGGGAGGTCAGACGAGCTCTCATACGAATCACAGCCATGAAAACTTCATGGGAGTGAGCTCTTGCCGCCATGTCACAGAAGGGACACCCACGGCAGTCACTGGCTCAGGGTTTACACTGACACGCGGCCCATCCTAGCCACTTACTTTCTGGTTTAGTGCTTCTTCTCCTTCAAAATATTGCCTCTTCCTATTTCTTTTGACAGAGACTGAGAGAGGGCCAGTAAAAAGGGGGAGAGGCTTTAGAGGAGACTCTAAATGGTACTACTCTAATGCAGTGATGCCCCACACGGTCAGAACTAGGCTCGCTGCTCCTCCTTAAGCATACGGACCACTTACTTTACCTGTGAACCACCCCCACCCACCAAATCGATTTTGTCCCATGCCCAGGCACCTTTAACCAGTCCTTAAAGTAGGAGCCTGCAAGATAGAGTTCCTAACAAGCCGACTTTTCAAAGGTTTTTTAGCTCTCAAAAACATGAAAGCCGTGTTTAAAAATTTAGGGGGCTGATCCGTACCGGTTCTGTGGAGCAGCAGCAGGACGTAGCTTTTTGCAGTGCCACGAATCCCCAAACCCCAGCCCTCTTTAAATTAAGATGTTTATGACAGCTGCTTGTACCTAATGGAATGCACACAGGATTGGTCATTAATTATTGCTCTGGGTTTTTGTACTTATTCCCTGCATTCTATTGCAAATGTCGCACTGTTATGTGAAGTATTTTAGTGCTTTTTAAAATAAATAAATAAATCCTGTTTATTTGGGTTTGGATTTTTATTTTAACTTTTATCGTGAAAATTCCCAAGCATACTCAAGAGTTGAGAGAACAATGGAATCCCCCAGTGGACCCAGCATTCAGCTTCAATGACCATTTTATCATAGTTGTTTCATCTATCCCTCCCCCACACTCACACTTTTTATCTTTGCTGGAGTATTTTAAAGAAAATCCCAGACATCTCATTTCACCACTAAGTAATCCATTTACGTATTTTTAAAATTTTTGTTACATAACCATAATGCCATTATCAAGCCTAAAAAATTAATATTTGTTAATGTTATATAATTTTCAGTCCATTTTCAGATTTATAGTTGATTTGTTCAAATGCGGATCCGAACAAGGAAGAAAAGCATGAATCCTATCTGAAGAGTTTTCATGAGGCCTTTTAGCAGCTTTAAGTGGAGTGCTAACCATCCACCTGGATAGGCCTCACTTCCTTCATCACACTGCTGATTATTAAAGAAAAGCTCAAGCAAGGTCGGTCCTTGAACTCTGACCTCCACACTTCACTTTTACAGTGGATCTGGAGCCTGTGTCTGATGCCTGTGTCTATTGTGGAAACTCTTCAGCTTTGAGACAGAACTTACTAATTTCCTGTGGTAAATATTTGTACAATTCCTTTTGATTTTCATTAGTGAAGGGCACTCAGTCTTGGTGGGCCTTTCAGAGATCCCTTTTCCACTAACTAATGACTTCCTTGTCTGCTTTTTGCCAAGTTCAGTACCTTGAGTTAGAAGGAGGTCAAGATGTGGATGTTTAGATGCATTTCCTGCTAACTGAGCTTCGGGTATTGAGTTCTCACTCTTGCACTTTGGCTGTAGTTATCTTTTTAAAGTCTATTTGCAACATGGTGACAATTTTGACAGGAAAGTCATACTTAGCAAACGACAATTATTCATTTAAATGTGATTAAACCAAAGACAATTATCTTCCATTCATATTTAGGAAAAAAAAACTCTTCTAAAGTGTGCATTTTTTTCTATTTGATTTGTAGATCTAACTTTTTTTCCTTTACTAGACTAATTTTAAAAGCGAGGTCACCTTTTTCTAGATAAATATCTTTGCTTCTCTGCTGTCATATTCTCCTTGAATTTCACAAGGGAAAAACCTTTAGGAAGACAGAAGTTGCAGTGGTTGTGTCTAAATGTACATCAGGGATGGAGTGAGATGCTCGAGCATTCTGGAAAGATTCTTTGATAAGTGACAGATGAAGAGAAGTATGATATCTCTGCCTAGTAATATCCAGACTGCCATTATTTCCACCTGTATGTCAAATTAATTTTCACTGTGCCAACTTTATCATGTTGACATAACTTTGCTGACATGAAAGTCCCATCCACAGAGCGCCAAATATTAGAATGATCAATTATCCAGATGATTTTCTACCTAAAACCCAATTAATCTGGAAGCTGGCTGCATTTGGAAGCTTCAGCTGGACATCTGTTCAGAATCTGGCATATCACAGGGGGCTTAATAAAAATGAATTAGTTAATTGATAAGGCCAAAAGTTGCCAAGTTAGAGGTGATGACAGAAGACAATGAAGCATGGTAAGAGTTTTATAACCTACTGCCAAGAGAGGAAGATGGTGCCTATACTTCCATCCACCTTGTCTTCCAACTTCCAGCATCATGGGCAGACATTTATTGACATGCTTTAGGTATTACAGACCCCATCATCTGCTTGGGTCTGTGCTGATCAGGTCTTGAGTGAAGCACTAATTCTGGACATTATGCCTTAAAGGAAGGAGGAGAGGGACCTGCTATTTGTTGAACTCCTTTTGTGTGCCAGGCACTGTGCTGGATATACATTCTCTCTTTCATCCATGAGAACAGCCTCCCGGGTCAGGATTGTTAGTCCCATTTTACAGATGTGCCTCAGGAATGAGAATCACCAGGCTAGTAACTCATGTTGCTGAGATTGAAACCCATTTGTGTACTTTTCTCCCTGTGCCAGGTACACCAGGCTGCCTCCTTGAGGCTAGTGACCTCAGGCACCATTAGAGGAGCGGGAGGGAAGTTGGAAGATTGGTGGGGGAACATGGTACTCATAGATGCCAATTTCATGATTGTCTATGGCCTGCTTCTTACCCTGGTGAAAACAATGTTAAGCGAGCTTGGTCTAGAATCTTACTACTCAAAGGTTAGTTCATGGACCAGATGTTTTGGTATCACCTGGGAATTTATAAGAAATGTAGATTCTCAGGTCCCTCCCCAGACCTGCTGAATCAGAATCTGCATTGTTAACAATCTCTCCAGGCAATTTGTCTGCATATTAAACTTTGAGAAGCACTGGCCTAGATGCTTGTGGGAAATGATAATTAAAGATGCTGACTGAGTAGTTTTAGTGCCGCGTAAGATAGTTTCTGGGTAAAGGCAATTCTCCTACATTAGGCTGAAAGGAAGAATCATATTTTTTTTAATTTAAAAAAGTGGAACAGAATTTCTTCTAACTATGAATCACAAGATTGGTGGCTTGAACTAGGAAAAGGGTCTTTCCATCTCAAACTTTTTTAGATTGCATTTTTTTTCTTAAACTTTTTATTTTGAAATAATTTCTAACTTATGGGATAGTTACAAAAATAATGCAAAGCCCATACAGAGAAGTACAACATACTACCCCCCCCATATACGCAGATCCAACAATTTTAACACTTTGCCACATTTGCTGTATCATTCTATCTGTCTATCTACCTATCTACCTATCTTACTCCCTTTCTATCAATTTTCTAAGCATGTGAGAATAGGCTGTATACATCATGCTCCCTGAACAAAGATACACACTTATATAACCACCTTAAGAACAGTTATCAAGTTCAAGAACTTTGACAATATAAAGCTTCAGCTTATATTCCAATTATTTCATGTGTCCCAGTAATATCCTTTTGGGCTTTTCTCCTCCATTGTTAGATCCAGCCAAGGATCTTGTATTGCATTTAATTGTTATTGTCTCTTTAGTTGTTGTTTTCTTTCTAATTGTGGGAACATATGTACAACATAAACTTTCCCATCTCACCCACTCCTAAGCATACCATTCACTGGGATTAATCACATTCACAATATTTTGCTACCTTCACCATCATCCACTACCAGAACTTTCCTATCACCCAAAACAGAAACCCTACACCCATCATGCATTAACTCCCC
>JAQZBX010043917.1:0-21512 GCA_029593785.1 Cabassous unicinctus
TAAAAAGTTATTTAAAAGTGCATTATTATCTTCTTGTTCAAAATCATAAAGCACATTTATCAGTTAGTTAATTCTGCTTGCACATTGGGAATTTAATTTTAAATAAAAATAAACGCATAATTTAATTTTGCTTTAGCAGAATTATTTAAAACTCAATCTCCTACAATTATTTTCAGAGAAAAAAATGTATAGCATAATTAATAAAATTATAGATTTTTGGCTAGTTTTCACATACATATGAAGATCAAGTCAAATTAAGGGAAAGAGTTTCTAGGTTAAACTGCATTCAGGTCATTTTGAATTTGGCCTGTAAACTTTGGTCAGGATGCTACTTTTTGCTACCAGTTTGAACCTTAATGAAAATTTCTTGTGAATTTATGTATTTTTTTTAAAGACAACATATCTCTCTAACTGATAGTGGTTTGACTGTGTGAAAACCAGAATAAAGATAGTAAAGATAGAGGTGAGAGTCTCTAATAATTTATCAGAATTTTCAAACTGTAATATATTTCATAATAATTTCATGGTATTATTAATCACATACAATCCAAATTGAAACAGTTTTTATCAGCGCTTCACTTGTAATTGATATGTTAATTTGGTTTACATGTCAATACTTCTACTCCAGGTTGGTGATTAGAACAGTATTTTCTAAAATAATTTTTTTGAATCTTATCTCTCCAGAATTTTGGTCAAAAAAATTGGGGGAATCCTGCATAATTATCTCCTAGAGAATTACTTCCTACATTAGCCTAGTGACCACTCTGAGTAGTCCTGCAGTAAATAAATTTGTTTCATGTGTTCACTAAAAAAATGTGAAATCCTGATCTAGATATTTTATTATTATGTATGCTGAAAGATTTTAATTCTGTGGACTCCAACTTGGCAACTGACAGTAAAACAGGAATCAAAAAATGCCTATGGACTTCATATTGCTATATGTAATTATTATATTGAATTTGTTTTCACCTGCACAAAACTTAAGTTTGAGGAGTATTAAATCAATGGTAAGATTTTGTTGAGTTTATAGTGTTTCTAAATCAAGTCCTTTGATTGTTATAGGTCAAGCATTTTAAACAAATGAAGGACCTCGTGTTGAGAAATTAGGGACAGGTCATTTGATTTCAGGATTAAATATATTATATAGTTCAGAAACAATGTGTAATTCATAAGCAACAGGAATTTTTGTACTAAAATAATAATTTAAGAAATTTGTTACATTTATGAAATAAACTGAAGTGTCCAATTTTTAATATTCTTAGCTGAAAATAGATAATATTTGAACCAGTATTATTTTATAAAATTAGAAAACTGGTTTAGTGCCCAAGTTTTATTTTTAAGATGAATTTGTTTTATTCATACACCACACTAGAATATTGTGGATGAGGTCTTATAAGAAAAGAAGGGATTATACGAAATAATGTCATTTTCACGTAAAGGAAAGATGTGATCATAAAGATGTTCAGGGAATGCATTACAGCTTCCTACAGAAAATGGAGAGGAGGCACCAAATATCTCTTAGATTATTTTTGGATGTGCAGTTCATATAAATATATATGTCAGAAGAAGCTTATCTTCATTTAATAAGTGAGAAATATTTGCATTGGATATTTTTGCATCTAAGATCTGATATAATTTAGGTACCTGGAATCCATTGATGGAAGGGCAAGAAAGTACATGACCTTCTTTTTTTACCTTAATGCCCAAATACTAAACTTTGTTGGTAAGATACCCTGTACCTTTAGTTTTATCAGAACAAATAAAGGTCATCTGGTTACCTGACAGCATTTTGAGAATCCATTTAATGTCCATGCCAGTGAATGGAGTCCTACACTTGCTTGAGTTCCCTTGTGCAACTAATGATAGGATGAAAGAATGAATTTTTATGTGGGTATTAAATGATTTTTAGACAGTAATTACTTCCAGGAGCTATCACTGCAGTTCAGTCAGCTAAAGATTCTCTTGAACAATTTTCCCATAGAAATTATCTTCCCTCCACTCCACTCTTAAATGAATTGAGTTATTCAAGATTGTTGGGATCGTTCAGAGGATTTATTAAGTAATGGCTTGCAGGAAGTATGAACACATTGATAAGACAGGGAAAAGTAGATGGAGAACAAAGTATCAGATTTATTATTGTAATTATTACTTTATTATTAAACTGGAGAATGTTCTAGTATGAGACATAAATGAGCTTTCTAAACAAATCCAAATATAAACAGACCTAACGACCTAGTTTAGGACAAGACTTATGACTTGGAAAGACAGAGAATAATTTGGGAGTTTTGCAAGTATCTGGTTCCCACAAGGGAAAAAGGATGATCTGATTTGAGCAGAGTATGCTCGATTTGTTTTTCTCAGATTGACCAATCAGTTGATTCACACTCTTTCCTCTGGGGCAGAATGAGTTCAACTTCCTCAAAGTGGAAAGAAACATGGGAGTATGGATAAGTGTTGTCACCTAAGAATGCTATTTGAATGATATTCTGGGAGGAGCTGTGATGTCATTGAACACTTATTGGATTTTTGAATCAGGAAACCTGGGTGAGGGTTTGGTTCTACCATTCAGATGCTGTTTTCTCTTCAAGATGTTGAAATTCTCTAAGCACCAGGTTTCTCATTTGTAAATTAATAATAATAATGCATAACTTTCAAAGTTATTTTAAGGGTTAAATTAAATAATGCATGTGAAAATGCACGAAACTGTGTAAATATAAAATATTATGTTATTAATAGTATAGGTGAATCAAGAGTTATTGATCACTGTGCTGAGCATTGGATATATAAAGTTAAAAAAGCCATTGTCTGTGACATTAAATCTCATGTGAGAAAGAGAAATATCAACAGATCATTTCAGAAAAAGAATTGTAACGGGAAATGAAATGCTCAGTGTTATAGGTGCACTGAAGTGACAATCTTTAAAAGCATGGGAATATTTAAGTTATTTAAAATTTTTAATATAGAGGATATGAATCCATGGAATAAAGAGCAGCTAAATTTATGCCCATGGTTCTCTTCGTATACTTACTTCCCTCCTCTAATTGATATTTATATGAATATAAATTCTATGAATTGAAACAATGCATTATATAGTGATTGCATGTGCTGGTAACATTGGCTGTATCAACATTGGGCTGTGAAACTAGGGAGCATGTCCTGGCATCAGAAAGTTTACAGGCTAGGATCAGCATATGAGATGAAAGCCAAGTGATTGCTCCAGGTACAGAAAAAGCTGGGGAAATGAAAAGGATAGAATCTGTGCAGTAGCCTGTGGTCAAAACCAAATAAGGACTAAAGATTGGGAACTACATAGACTTTCACAGAAGAACATCAATTCTTTCAACTGAAGTAGCCCAATCCATCCTCCTTAAAAGTAGAGCTGTCTTATACAAGCAGCTGAAAGTTCCATTGTTCAACCTATTTTTTCAAAGCAAGAAAACACTAAATAAAACCAGATTAGCTTTTGTAATATTGTTTATTATTGACATTTATTTTTTACTTATTAAATAAAAAAGATATGTCCTGTAGTAGTCAGCCAAAGGGGTGCTGATGCAAAATCCCAGAAATTGGTTGGTTTTTATAAAGGGTATTTATTTGGGGTAGAAGCTTACAGTTACCGTTACCAAGCCTTAAAGTGTAAGTTACTTCCCTCACCAAGTCTATTGCCACGTGTTGGAGCAAGATGGCTGCCAATGTCTGCGAAGGTTCAGGCTTCCTGAATTCCTCTCTTCCTGGTGTTTGATTCTCTCCGAGCTCAGCTGCTCTGCTCCTCTGTGTGCTTACTTCCTGGTCTCTAGCTCAAAACTCCAGCATCAAAACTCCAACTCTGTCCTTTGCCATGTCTTTTATCTGCCACCAAGGGGCAGGGACTCAACGTCCTACTGACATGGCCAATGAAAGCCCTAATCATAATTTAATCAAGTAAAAGTGAAACCTCAGACAGACTAGTTTACAAACATAATCCAATATCTATTTTTGGAATTCATAAACAATATCAAACTGCTACAGGTCCTAAGAAAACAGAATGGAAAAAAACTTACTGAAACCTAACTAAATATATTTTTCTTATTGCATACAGCATTGTTCCTAATAATATTTAAAGCACTAATAAAGAATCTGCCTAATAATGTCCCTGTGCTATGCCAAATCAAAAAAGATAAACTCTGATCCACTGCAATATGAAATACAAATATTTTCCTGGCATTTTTGAAATGCTTTAATGCCTAGTTTGTTTGTAGTGATACATGGTAAGGACTGATTTTATACTGTTGGGGGAAAATTGACAAATATCTTGTTTTTCATCTCAGATAGTGTAATTTACAGGTTAATTGTGCATCACAAACAGAGTATTTAGATTGCAGAGTTGCTTTCTCTATATTGCTATTGATCTAAATCCACAGGAAGAAAAAAAAGCATTAACTTGAGGGCAAAGAGGTGTCAGAAATGATTTATAGATTTCATGGAGTGTCAGGAAATGGACATCACTATCTAGTAGCTTTTATGAATACTAAAGATGAAATTCCTCATGAACTTGGCTACAAAATAATCATTTGACAGGAACAAAATATTGACATTAAACCAATATGTCTTGTTCTTAAATGAATCATAGAGATAAATCATGGAGAAAGATTATCCAATATTACCACCGTGAGCAAAATGGTCAAACCACAGCTGTCTTCTAAGGTTACTAAAGTCTCCTTTTGTGCTCTTAAAGTACTCTAAATTCCTGAAGCAAGGATCTGAAATAAGCTGGACTCACCCTTGTAAACAGAATGCAAAAGTCACCCATCTGTTAGAGATGAATGACCTCCATATTTACATACCCAAAAGTACCTGCTCAGAAAGCCATCTGGATAGTGTTACACTGTCCTGATTAGCCAGAATTTGTGGTAAGAGGACTAAGAGCCACTAACAAAAAAGCAAATCAGTTCAGATAGGAGAAGTAGGGAAAATATATATAGACATATTTTCTTACCAACATGACAACAATTAATGTGTCAATATGAAAGATAATTCTAGATGTTTTAATGAGTCATCAGAATAAAGGTAAATACCTGACGCAACATAGACATAGATATTGATATTGAAAGGAGGGGTTTGAATGGGAGTGAAAACAGGTGCATATTTTATATTTTTTAAAAGTATCAATTTCAGATTATATACATAATTTGCCAGCACAAAAGAAAATGTTTTGTTTTGTTCCCTCTTTGATACTTGGATGTATGTGATTTCAGTAAAGAAAAATAATTTAAAATAAAATATATAGGTCTCTTTTTTGTTTCTCTCTGCAACCTTATCGAGAGTTGCTCCTTAGATGAAGAGTAACTCTTTCCTTCAACATTTTATTTCTCCAAAAATATTTTCCTCATTCTCCATCAATTCATAGGATTCCAGAAGGTCAACCTGTTCTAGTCTATCCCCAAAGTGCCAACTACTAGGTGTATCTTTCTTATAGGGTTTTTAATTGAGAGAATATTTTTCCAGATACCTTGGCATGGTTGTGGGTTTTATTTTATTCAAAATGACATCGAGTCCCTATTAAAATCTGAATATTAGCAGGGCAGAGCAAGAAATGGGTCATATATGGAGATGGTGATTATTCATAACTATTATGTTGAGGAAAAGAAAAAAGAAATATTTTTCCAGCACTCAAAAATTGAGACTTTCATAGTTGAACGTGATTTTATATTTTGAAGCTGTTTCCTCTATATCAATTTGATTTTCTGATAGCTCATCAAATTTCAGTTTCTTGAAATTCTTCAGAAATTCAGGTATATTCCAGAGTACTCATTTTAAGCTCTCAAAAATAAAGGAAGCAAATAGGTATGAGGGGAAAAAAGTAACAGATTAAATAAAAACCGATAATACTAACAAGGAAAAATGAAAATTTCTCATGACCTATCTTTTATATTTGATGCAAAATATAAGAATGACTGCCACATTCTTTCAATAAAAAAGAGTTCAGTATGGTTAAATACAATACCCACATCTTGTTCCATTTTTCTGGTCTGAGTTATCTCCAGTTCTGAAAAATAGCCCCAATATCAGCTGTATATATGATCTAAGTAATAATATTTGACTGTCTAGAGGGGTTGAGCTAAACCAAAGGGTTTATCAAAATGTTGGAACAAATTACTTCAACATTGCCATTATCTGAAGGAGCAGGCCAAGGGTTAATCTACTGCACTGATGACTAATATTCAGCTGTGCAGGCATCAAATAACTCTGTGCAGTAATGTTAAAGGTCTTCCTGACTCAAAGGCATATTTGTTCTGAAATGGTTTGCATTTATTTGGTTGAGGGTAGAGCGTTTGGTTGTTGATCAGGGTAAGGTCACAGGGTAAGATTAGGTATTTCGAAGGAATGCACGGCTTGTTTTCATTACCTGAAGGTATTAAAAAAAAAAAAAAAAACAAGCTTTAAAAGGCATAAAGAACTGCAAACAAAGAGAGCTAGCTTGACTCCAACCCTCACTACCTACAAGCACTCACTACACACCACTCATTTTCAAAACAAAACAAACAAAAATGTCTTTGGACTATTTCTGGAAATCTAATCATGCTTTATTCTTTCTCTCTTTACTCTAATCAGAGGTGTGGTTGTGCCAGGATCTGGATAAGGTCTTTCTTTCTCACATCTTGGAAGTCATCTGGACTTGTTTGTTGTTTGCCAGTTTGTGGCCCTTTATCTAATGAGTTGGTGGTCACAGCTGATTCTTGTGCCATACATGAAATCTATGATAAGCTGGAAAATCACTTACTGTCTGGTGAAACAGATGAAATTTGCAGAAGCATTTATAATTGCCTTGACATTGACTTACATTTTAGCATTTTAGTGTTCCGCATGAAACACTGTTTCTAGGTGAAAAAAAATATTATGCTTCCATGCTGGTAAAATTTTGCAAAGTTCTATTGGACATATTATGTTTTATGAAGTTTGTTTTAAAAATATATTTTTCACTATTAATGGCCTCGATCTTCTGGTGGTCTACATTGGATACAATCCTCTTTATAAAAGAAATGTTCATGCCTATGATATGGAGTCACTCTTTAGGATTAACACTACTAAAGAGAAAAGCAAAATTTTTTTTCAAAGATCAGTTAGCAATCTGGGGCATAGAAAATGTTATATTCCTTACTCCCGTGTCAAATAGCTTATTCCCGCTGATCTTGCACAAGATAAATTCTTTTCAAAAACATGTTCAAAGTTCATGTACAGAAGAACTTTCTGCTATATATCAAATGTGGATGATATTTTACTTCTTCAAATATATGTTTTATATAGAAATAAAAAACGTTATTGGGAAATGCAATTAGTTCAAAATAACAGGTATTGTACCTGTCATAAAGCACTCATTCAGTCAACAAATTCTTAGTGTCTACCAAATGCCAGATCCTGTTCTAGGTGTTGGAATTTATAAAAAAGAAGAAGAAAAAAACAGAGATTCCCTTCTCTTAACATGAGACAACAATAAGAAAGAGAAAAAAATAAAGAGGGAAGAGGGTAAGGAAAGTACCTGTGGGAGGGAAAGGAACAAGGGGGATGGCAAAGGGTCAGTGGCAATACAAACACAGTGTGAGGAAGTCCTCACTGAGAAAGACATTTGAGTAAGGACCTGAAGGAGGTGTAGTACTAGCCTTGAGATTTCTAGGGGAAGAACCTTGCAAACAGAAGGACTATACAAAGACAAATGCCTAAGGCAGGACCACACCTGAGGCGAGGGTGAAAAAAGCCCAGTGAGCAAGGAGGACAGTGGAGTTGGGGGGGGGAGGGGAAGGTCAGAGAAGTAAAAGGGTATCAAATACGGAAGGTCTTGTTTGTCATTAGGGATCCATTGGAGGGTTTTGAGCAAGGGAATATTATTTGTCCTACATTTTAATAAGATTGCTGTGTGGGCCTTGTTATGAATAAACTGCCAAGACAAAGCAGGGAAACCAGTTAGGAGGTTATTGCAATAATCAATATCTTTTTTTAGAAAACAAGAATTACACACATAATATTAATAGAAAATAATGCAAAGTAGGATATTATCATGCTGCTTCTTGATCATCATTTTAATCATCTTTAATGGATTACTCAACACTCCCAAATTTGCTTCAGACGTTCTCTTCTATTCCTCAGCCTGAAACTTCTACTGTACTCTACTCTGTAGCAAACAAAAAAAATGCCTCCAACATCATCAAAAATGTTCATTCATTTATTCTTTCAACAAAAAAATTATTGAGCATCAAATATGTGACAGGCATAAAGATAGTCACTTGAGATATAAAGACAAAAAACAAATATCTTTTTCTTCAAAACTCTAACAGATTTATGAGCAAAACATAAATGGAAAAAGATATATGTAATACAATTTAGAAGCACAATGTTAAAGATGTGCCCAGGACATTATGGGAGCACAGAGTAAGGATACATACTTTATCCTAGGAAATCAGGAAAAGTTTCTGAGTATTGTTCCTGGTAGACACAACTCTACTAAAACCCTGGTACTATGCATCACTTTCCTATAGCGGCCCTTTTAAACATTGTCATCAGTATTACTTGTAAAAATAGAATGGTTGCACCAAAGTTTGTGTTTGTCCATCATCAATCCCATCTCTGGAAATCATCTAAATTTGTCTTTATAATATCAGTTTGTTGCTCTATAATGATATTATGGTCATAGCTGATCCTTCTATCACACATGGGAATCAATGAGACACTGGAAAATAATACAGTGTATTGGAGAAAAAGAAATGACATATGTAACAGCATTCAGTTGTAGAAGGTATAAAGAGTTAACAAAACAAAAAGGTAAAATAAGAAACACAAGACTAACATTGTTTTATGTTTTTCTACCAGGGAAATGAATATACATAAGTTTTGATTTCAGCATAATAGTTAATAGAATATCTCAGGTAAATCTGTTTTGACCATTTTATTCAAATGTTAATCAAATAATGTCAACTTGGAAGCTGGTAGTCTTAACTGCATGCCACATGATTCTGAATTTGGCTTTATCTGGCTTTTTCATTCTTATATCAATAATATTTAAAGGACCTTTCAAAGTACCTGCCACACACACTAATGATCCAGCAACACACAAAGATATGAAAATACTATCAAATTATAGAGATGTGAAAAAATTGGGAGTAAATCTTACTTAAAGAATTTTTGTTAAAAATAATCTAGATAGTATGATATCATAGGCCAAATTCTGTAGAAATGAGTCTTAAACCAGCATGAAAACTCAATTGAAAAAGAAGGGGATAACATTTCTGGGCTGAAACTCATAGAAACTCTTCAAGAAGGACGTAAAAAGAAACAAAGTTGCAACAGTATTGGAAACTAGAATTTTTAATCTAGGTGTTCAGGAGGAAAACCCTGAAAGAGGATAGCAGAAATAGGGATGAAGTAGGTCAAAAAAGAGTTCCTGCCCGTCAATGCTGAGCCCCTGTCACAGGAACATGCAGACAGCAGTAGGTGACATTTTTTTTTCAACACGTATTTATTGAACACTTACTATGTTCTGAGAACAAGCCAAACCCTTGCATTTAAAAGAGAGAAAGCACAATTCCTGCCCTCAAGTTGCTTAACAGTCTCAAGAGCAAAACAGAAGTATAAAAAGATACATGTAATACAATTTAGAAGCACGATGCCAGAGAAAGGCAGGACAAAAAAAGATAACTAGGAAATGGCAAGAGTATAATAATGGCTAAAGCATTGGATGCATTGGGATACTTAGAATGGACATCTAACTTAGAAGAGCAGAGGGATGCTTTTCTGTGTGAAATAAAATTAGGAGCTAACCACAAGAAGGTGTTGGTGGTGCTGCTGGGTGCTGGTAGTTTGTGTGTGTGTGTGCATGTGTGTGTGTGTCTAGTGGTGTGTGGATATAGTGTAGTGTAGTTGGATGATGGGCTAAGGAAAGACAGGAAGGCTGGGGTTAGGGCCAAGTAAGCAGCATGTGTGAAGTCTTGGGAGTGAGAAAAGAACTAGAGGTAGTTAGTGTAGCTACTGGTACGCCAATGTGAACAGGGAGCAGCGTCTAATGAGAAAAACGTGACAACGAAGCTGCAGAGATAATCAGACACCAACCATAGAGGCCTTTTGTGCAATCCTGAGAAGTTTGGACTTTAGGCTTTATTTTAACGGTAAGCCATTAATTGGTTTTAACTAGAGAATGTTGCGATGTGATTTGCATTTTAGCAAAGCAAATTGGCTACAGAGCATAGGATGGATCGGAGTGCGAGAAGACTGGTGTCAGAGAGACTTTTTAGGAGGGTGTGGCAGAGATTTATGCTAGCAGTGATGGTGGTTTGAACTAAGACAATTGTTATAGGAATTGAAAGAAATGAATATATATTAAGGAGAGATTAAATAGAAATTACAATATTCAGAGAGAATACAATAAAAAGAAAAGTGTTAGCTCTTGGTAATCAACTGGACTTCAGGGAGATGGATTCATTACAAATTATATCAAGGTTTTAAATGTGGGCAAATGGGTAGACTACATCAACTTTTCAAAAGGGGAGAAGTGTATTTGGAGACAGACTGGGAGGAATGGCAAATTTAGTTTCAGATATGTTTAGTGTGAAATGCCTGAGGGAAATCCAAGTAGAAATGTCCTCTATTAAATTTAGTTATATGGGTCTGGGATAAAGAAATTGTTTGGAGTGGAAATTATAGCTATGGGAATGAATGAAATCATATGGGATAAGCCTATATAGAGACTGAACCAGAGTAACTAGAGAGGTAGATATAAACCAGAGTATGGCACCATCGAAACTAAGAAAAACAAGTATTTTAAGGAATTACTAGTATAAAATCATGATTTATTATGAATGAGTTAATATTTGTAAAGCACATAGAATAAGGTCTGACATATGGTAGGCTACAAGTGCATTAAATACAGCTGAGAGGTCAAGTAAATATAAGTAAAATATTCCTCAACATCACCAAGTTGTCAATACAAATAGAGGTACATAAGCAACAATATCATATTCATACTCTTGTCACCATCTGTCTTAGTTTGCCAGGCCTTCTCTGAAAAATATCACACAATGGGTTGACTTAAACAACAGAAATTTAATGTCTCATGATTTTGGAGGCTTGTTATCAAATATCAAGTTAGCAGAAGGGCTTGCTTTCTTCTAGAGTCTGTAGTCTTCCGGCCATCCTCTGTCACATGGGTGATCGATCTGTTTCTCCTTGAGGCTGTTCCTCGGATTTCTGCTGGCTTCTGGCTTCTACTGAATGACTTTATCCAAAGCTCTCTTGTTTGTAAGGACTCCTCCAGTCATATGAATTAAGGCCCACCCTGATTCAACTTGGCCTCTTCTTAATAGAACCTTCGAAGACCCACAAAATTTCTATTCACAAATGAGTGCAATCCTATTCACAAATGATTCCATACCAAAACTAATGGTAACTTCTTCAAAGATCCTATTACAAATGGTTTCGCACCCACAGAAATGCAGATTAAGACTTGGACTTGTCTTTTCATCTATAAATATATTACAGGAATACAGGTCCTGTAACATTCCTCTCAAGTTCTACTCATGTCTTTCAGGTCCAGTCACTATTTGGTATATTCCTTTGTCAACTACTCTTACTTTGGCTTCCCCCTATTAATGTACACTACACAGAAAAGTATCTAATCATTATCAAATGAGCCAGTAGTGTGAATCCAGTATTCTTCTGTTTCCAAATGGTCACAGGTGCACCTATTCTAGAAATGGTAGAGTGATATTCAAACTCACTGGGAAAGTCGGCAGGACTTAACTTGCAGAAGAAGTTGTTGTCAAGATTGTGATGATGTCAGTGAATGACAGCAAGTGATTACAGCCTAGTTGATAGTGCTGAGGAGGTATACAGGATGACAAAGATGGAGGACAGGAATATCAAAGGCACAGGAAGGTGTGATATAAGGGAGAAGACAGATTATCAGGAAACCATACTGTGAGTAAGGAAGGTAATAAGATGGCTTTTGTTTCCAACACTGAGATGTGGCGAGCATGAGAGAATGATTAGTAAAAAGCATAATGAAACAGGTTTTAGTTAATGTGGGAGTAAATTATGTGATAAAGAGACAAAGAATTCAGAAAATTTTAATTTATTACTCAATATCATGGGGCAACAAAGGATGGGGTTGTAGAGAGATGGGAGCAGTGAAATGATGGACGTAGGGGTAGGACAACTAAGGCTGCGGGGCTAAAATTAAGATTAGATGGGCAGCTAGAGGAACTGATCCAGGATGAAGATTGCCAGCCTCATGAATTAGAACAGGGGTTCTTAACTGGAGGCCCATGAGCTTGAATTAAGACTCAAAAAAACATTATTCTTGCGGGTGTGATATATTTATTAAATAATACACAGTATAGTGTGGACTTAGTAAGGGGTCTGTGGTTTTCACCTGACTGGCAAAGGGGTCTGTGGAACAAAAAAGGTTAAGAACCCCTGAATTGGATGCTTGTGGTATAGTTTGATTCTGCTCTCAAGGGGAATGATGACAAAATGGGTAGTCACAGCCATCACCCTCCTGAAAATGAGATTTTTTTCTGAGGTTGGCAGAGACATTTTGTCCCCTCTCAGAACCTCTCTCAGGTTTCCAGGCCAGAGTTACTTCACTTTTCCATCTATAGTCACAATTGGGCAGGGGGATACCAAGAGGCTCCTAAATGGATCACCTGAGCCTCATACCTGTTATTCCTGGAGAGCTGACCCATCCCCTCCTGCTGATCAGAGTCAATTAGTCCTGCTAATATAGTGTTGCTCAAATAAAGGTAGATATCTTTACACTTTTCTATCTTGGACTGTGCTTCCTGATTACTGAGGCAAGCTCAACAAAGAATGGGAAAACATTTTAACCTACTATGTTCAATTGTATTTCCAATTTTGTTTCCATTATCCTAGAGCAGGGTTTTCAGGAACAACACTGTTGACATATAGACCAGATAATTTTTTGTTGTAGGAGGTGTCCTGTGCATTCTAAGATATTTAATATACATACCCCAATGACTTTTTTCTCTTGCATTTTAGCTTCAAACTTACAAGCTAAGAATCAGACTTAAAAACATTTTGAAATGCAAAACCATTCTTTTACATTACTTAGAATTTCTTTATAGATACTTCTGTGACTTGGACTTTTTAGGATCTGTTAATTATACTCTCATTAGAGCTGTTGAGAAATAATGCACAATTATCATGAACTCTACAGAATGAATGCTTCAACAATATGGAGGTGATAGGGGAAGTGGGAAGAAAAAGTAAGTCTACAGGAGGAATATAATACATGCTCCCTTTGTTCTTTGCTTTTGACTAAATGCCAACCCTTCCTGCATTTCCTCAACCTGCAGGAAAAGGTATCTATCTTGTCACTGAGCCTTACTTGCCCAGCAACAATAATTTCTTCAGGTCCCACTCCTACCCCTCACTATGTTATTCTACCTCTAGCCCATTCTATTTTTCTTGACTACCATTTCCTACCCGGTAACTCAGTGGTAGGACTCCATTTTCAAGATACATAGAAAAAGATGCTTTTCATTCCAGATGCTTGGAAATCAGAAACTTCATCATGTAGTAAAACTATTTTTACTGAAATAAGTTAATTTCCTAAAACTTATAATTTTTATCACTGTGCATCTCTTCTTGATTGAATTACGAACCATATATTAGTTTTAGTTTGCATACGTGGTTAAGAATAATTGATAGGAAGTTGCTATGGCTCAAGCAATTAAGCTCCTGTTTACCATTTAGTGGACCCAAGTTTGATCCCCAGGACCTCCTAGTGAAAAAAAAAGAAAAGAAAAAAGCATTCCAGACTGCGCGGTGAAGCGCAGGCTCCCACACGGTGCAGAGAGGCACAGGCCCCTGCGCAGCGAAGCGATGCACCAAAAGATGATGACTCAACCAGATAGAAAGAAAAAAAAATAAAATAAATGATGCTAAAATGATTCTGATCTTTTAAAATTTATTTCAATGTTCAAAAATCTATGGTAGTTATAGGTAAAAACAAAGATGTTAATTTTATTACCAACATATTTTCTTTTACTTGCATGTCTTCATAGTAAATCAAATTGATTCTAAGAAAACAAATCCTCAAATTTGAAATATATGAAATTTAATGCTCTTCACAAATAGGAAATACAGTTTAGTAATTAAGAGAATAAATTTTCAAATCAGACAGACCTGTATTCAGTTCCACTTACTACCTGTGAGCCTAGAGCACGTTATCTTAACTATTTTTTCAGTTATAAAATGGCAATAACATTGTATCTATCTCATAGGTTTCTGTTTGGATTAAATGAAACAATGCATACAAATTACTTGTCATAGCACATGTCCAGCAGTACATACTTAGTAACAATTAGCTGTTTATATTATGTAGTAATTGGTTATATAAGTCTATACATGGAACCGGAATAAAAATGGTATAGTGGGTATGTTGATAATGACATATGTTGAATGTATTCACTTTTTTGTGTGTATGTGTGCTGCTGGGGGGGAGGGGGTTGTTTGTTCTGTATTCACTTTGATCCTTTTACTGACCTCAGTTTCTAAGTTTGGGAGTTTTGTTTTCTTTTTAAGATTTATTTTTATTTATTTATTTCCACCACCACCACCACCGCCCCGCCATCCCGTTGTTTCGAGCTCACTGTCTGCTTTCTGTGTGTTCTTTCTGTGTCTGCCTGTCTTCTTTTTAAGTAGCACCAGGAACCAATCCTGAGACCTTCTGGAGTGGAAGAGAGGTGCTCAATCTCTTGCGCCACCTCAGCTCCCTGGTCTGCTGTGTCTCTTATTGTGTCTCCTCTGTGTCTCTTTTTGTTGAGTCATCTTGCTGCGCCAGCTCTCTGTGCAGGCAGGCACTCCTGCACGGGCCAGCTCTCCTGCGTGGACCAGCACTCCACGTGGACCAGCACTCCACACGGCCAGCTCTCCGCTCAAGCCAGCTCGCTGCAGAGGCCAGCTTGCCTTTCACCAGGAAGCCCCGGGAATCGAACCCTGGACCTCCTATATGGTAGGCGGGAGCCCAATCACTTGAGCCACATCTGGTTCCTGGGAGTTTTTGATGATGAAACAAAGGCAGCACAATGGGTCTGGAAGTGGGGAGAGTAGATGAGCCCCAGATTGTGAAGGGATGGTCTCTGTCTTCACTTGTGCCTGACATCATTAAAGCTTGAAATGGAATACATTTTCCTCAGTTATTCTGAATGTAATCTCTGCCTAAACCATTGAATAAATGAAAAGGAGAGTGATATAATTATTTTATGTAAAAATAAGTGCTCATATTTATATGTACTGTACAGATAATTTATGCTAAGTTTAGAAATTTAATATACAAATATAAAAATAAGCATATTGATTTAAGATAGCCTATAGTGGAAGGTAAAATTAGTTTCACTTTGGAGAGATGTGAGAAAGATATAATTAATTCAATAGACTTCTCATTATGAGCTTCAAATGAGTTAAATATCAAAATGTTATATAGAAAAATATAAATATTTTATTTTTTCCCAATGATAGCCAACTAAACTGAAACCAAATAACATAGGCATACTCACAATGTAATGCTATAAAAATTCAGATTATGTAAAATTTTGTTCTGTATTTTAATATTTCCAAATCTAGGTTTTCACAAATATGATGCCATATATCTTTACTAAGTATCTTGATTCTTTTCATTATGCCTATTCAGTAATTCAAAAAGTTATGTTCATGGGCTAAAATTTAAAAGATGGAAAGAATAACTATAATTGCTAGTAGATGTTGACAAATGATAAAAATGCAGAAATCTATCTTATCTTTTAAGTTCAGTCATGTACATTACTCTTGAGAATCCTAATGTCAAGTACTAAACTTATAAAATGTTTCCCAGAATATTTAGTATTAACCTGGGAATGATTTCGTTTGAGGATGAGGGCTAACCAGATTTTCTTCAGACTGGAGACCTTAGGGGAGAAGCAAGCCCAATTGTCCTATTCCATCATAGACCCTGAAGTGGAGAATGTGACATTCCTCTTTCTGGCAGTGTAATGTTGGTGACCAGCAAGCATATATTTGGAATTCACCTTGAGTATGCATGTTGTGCCTACGTTGTCACAGGAGACTGTTAAGTACTGAAGAAGAGAAACCTAATGAGCAGGATCATAGGAACTAGAAAGCTTAGAGCAAGTAGAGGGGAGTGGATTAGGAAGGTGGTATGGTTTACCTCCAGAGATAATGTATGGATAGATACCAAGATGGTTTTCTAACAACTCACAGCGAAGGCCATAGGCATGTCAGATCCTAAACGAGTAAGCTTGGAAGAGATATGACACATCATTTTCTCCCGGAGGAAAAACCTAGGCACCTTATGAGATGTTATTTACTCAACTTCTGAAACTATGCTTTGTTTTCCAACTCATTCATTGTTATTCATCCATTCACCAAACGCATCAAGGTTCCACCATATCCATGTAACAGATCTTCCTGACTGGCTCTAATGTCTTAGCCAACTGGGAAGCACTAGTTCATTCAATACCTAGGACAGCAAATAAACTTTTTTCCTCTACGTTCCTCCAAAGGTTTTACAATTCCTCTAGCTATTGAGAAAAGTCCCTTAGGTTTTCCCAAGGGACTTTGACTTTTTAGTAGGATTTAAAGAGTATGGCCCACCTGTATAGACTCTAATTTCCAAGATTCACCTAAATAGAAACTCTGAGGGTAGGTTTAGCAAGACGTGGATTTGAGTCTACACAAATCTAGGTTAACATTTTACCCAGAGGTGATTCCACAGAGTTCTCATTAGAAAGAAGAATAAGTTATGGTATAATATGGGGTCAATGGAATGCTGGGAAGAAAGGAGTTAACATTATGGCTAGTCTGTCATTTTCCCTCCATGAAACACATGGGTGTACAATTGTGGGCATGATATCATTTTAGGAACTAAGTTATAAGACCTCTGGAAACTAACAACCTGCAAATACCCTGCTCCTCTGACCAGGATCCCTAACTTGTAGTGTGCTTCGCTCAGGCAAATGATCATAAATCAGTAAATTTTGTTTTTGTAGGGCAGAGCCTATTCCCCTATATTTAGTTGTTTTTCAGGATTTATGTGTATAAGCCATTTAGGAAAAAGCACAAAGGAAAACAAGGGAAGTTAAAAGTAACAGAGTGACTGTGGTGTATTACAGGAACATATAAAACCAGTTGTCAAGGTAAATAGTGATTAAAAAAAAAATAGCAAAGAAGACCATGTGAACAAAGAAAGATCATGTGATAGTGAATGGCCCTGGCAGGGAGATATGTGACTATAAGGGAGATAAGGGAACTAATTGTGATCTGGAAAACACTTTTATCTGCTTTTAATTTTCTAATTTTTCCATTCAATGTGCACCCACTTACAGTTTTGCAAAATTTGCTGAGCTTGGCAAATTTTCCAAGTAAGTATGCCCAGATACAGTATTCAAGGTCATCTCTCCCATACATGATTCTGGCAGCTGAAATTAGCTGGAATGCTTATAATAGAGGTGGAACCTATTCCAGGATTGACTGAGGCTGTACAATTACCTTTCAGTCTAAAAAGCCCTAGTTTGCTGATGTTCAGACCAGTGCAAAAGAGCTTATCTTTAAGTTTAACCCTTTCTAATTTAAAGGAAGACTGTGACATTGGGTGGAAAAAAGATTTGCACTGCCCTTTTGAAAAATATATTTATAGATACTTCCTTATTTTAGGCTATGCATACATTTTTCATAAATTAAAAAACAAAATAATCAAAAGATTATCATTATTTATTTTCCCATTAATACTTAATAAAAGAGAATAAAATATCTGGAAACACAAGTATTTTGGTCTAGGGTGAGTAAATTCTTCATAATAAATACTTGGTTGCTAACAGTCATATTCGTTTCATAATTAGCTGAATGAAATTTCTGACCTTGCATTTCCCTACAATTTTACTATAGCACAATTCATCTGGTAAATGCAATCAATTGGCAAATCTAAGAACTAACCTCAGTTTCATCACTGAGGCTTTCCTCTTCACCCCTTCTAAACTTACTCGTAACTTTATCCATGCTTGAACTTCACTACCATCCAAATTTAGCAGGATGCTGTATCTTCAACAGTAAACTTTAGCATCAAACTACCTCAACCTTGAATCTTCCTTCAGTAGACCTCTTAACCAATTTGAACCTCAGTTTTCCATCTGTGAAATAAGGCAATGGTACCTCATACATTTGACTGTTGTGAAGATTTAACTGAATTACAAATAGCAACTCCTTTTCTAAATCATTGTTTTAACTTACACATATACTCCAGCTATTGTTTTTGTTTTGCTTCCAATTTTTAGCTCTAGTAACTCCGTAAAGTCTCTGTCTTGTGGGAAGAAAATAAAAACCTCTAGAGAAATGATTATTTTTCTTTGGAGTGATTACATTAGATTATAATTTCTGTCAGGCAAATTCTGAGTGACATAAAACAGAGAAAAACAATTAAATATAACCTTTAGGGAGAAAAAATACAGAAATTGATATTTACAGTACAATATTATTATTACTATGTTTAAAACTGCTATAATTATCTTCTGCTATAGGCAAAAAGTGAATAAAATGCAAATAGTCAGTTCTTCAATCCCACACCTAAACCCATACTTATACACATATTGAGCTATCTCCACAGGGTGACCTCCACCTAGGCTTTTATACAATGCCGTTTGGGAACCAAACAAGATGCTGTGGACTGTTAAATGGGTCTTATTTAAGTTCACCCTGAGCTATCAGCACTAATGCAAAGAGTGTTTTCAAATCTGTGTTAAAGGGAAATTCCTGCTTTTCAAAAATGTGCACATTTTTATACCAGACTGGAAAAGGTGTGGTCTAACAGCATATATTTATTGCAAAAAAAAAAACCATTTGAAATTCCACTTGTACTCTCAGGAATACAATTTATTCTGGCATGATTCAATGCTCCTCATTTGTCGTAATAGCCACAAATTCGCTACGTTTTCATTATGAATGTCTCTTTAAACTTCTATATCTTTAAATGTATTTCAATATTTTAACTTTAATAGTGATGCGATTTCAACTCAATACAATTATTTGTTAATTCCAATTTTTTTCTAAAGACAACTGTTTATTTCACTGCAATTTATAGCCTTTTGAACCTACTCAAATCAGCTTCAAAATATATATAATTATGTAGCTTAAAATCACTGGAAATAATCATATTTCCAAGATAATCTTGTATTTTAGATATGAATACACTAACATTCAAAGTACATCACTATTATTATTGGAAGTGAATTTAAAAAAAAACGACATTACTAGTTCACTTTTTTACTTTAATATTGTCACCATATAAATCACACAAAGGAATATTCCCCTGGAGGCCAGACTTTAAATTCAACAGCTAGTAGTATTAAAAGGCTATTGGGGGTTGGAGAGAGAGCTGGATATGTAGAGAGAAAATAGGAATGGAAACAAGCTAAGGCAGAGAGAAAAACACCTCCTGTGTATCACAAATAAGCAGTGCACGATCTCATTTGTACTTCAAGACAACCCACTAAGCCCTCTATTGAATAAACAATGAAGAACTTAACTGTAATGCCATGGAATTCATGGTAGCTATTGTGTTATTTATGGCAATTTGAGTTGGGGTAAATTATACATACACATAGATACACATACATAAACACATATATAAAGAACTAATACATATATAAATTGTATTAATATAGGTTATATAGCTGTCATTTAAGGTAGGGAGATTTAACAACATATAGTGATACCTGAAAATGAATTTGTTTTCTTTTATTGGCTTCAAATAGAGTCAAAGGACTATTTCTATGATAAGGGGATTTTATAACAAACAGTTATGAATATGAAGGCATATGTAGGAAGCATTTTCTTTCAGATCCCTTTTCACTGTTTCAAACTGGCTTTTATTTCCCAGTCATTTCTATGATATTTACATTCAGGTAGCCAAGTCAGCAAAAGGATTATTAGAACAGACTAGTAATGGAAATGATTTGCTCAGAGACCCCTGGCAGTGAAGGCGTCAGTGTAGAGGTGAACTGCTAAATGATTCGCATGCTGGTGGGGCGAGGATGCCAGAGTTCTTTGTTCATCCCCCCGCCCCCCTTCTTAACGTCTGTTACTGAAGATAGAAATAAACTCACTGAAACTTATACTGAGATGGAGAATATTACTCCTCACATAGCCTCTTCAAACTTCTATGGAACAGTATTTCTTAGCCTATATTAAAAACTCAGGAATAGTCTCTGATATATAAATGCTGTTGAATTTTGAATTTTGCCAACAATGATGTGAAGAGGCTGCAGTAAGCATATTGTGGAATATTATAGATATCTGGAATTAAAAGGAAATTTTTTTTTTTCTAACATCAAGGATAAACATATCAACTGAATAGAAGTAGTCAATGAGCCAGAAAAGGACACAAAAGAGAAAACAATGGAAGCACAAAATAAATTGTTTAATAATTCTTCCCCTAGACCACTATATTCCAGACACACTAGCTGGGTTTCTGTTCCTCCTACATAGAAATAGAGTAGACTTGTTTCTGCCTTACAGCCTTTGCCCTTGGTGTAGCTGGCTCAGTCTTGTCATTCAGACCTCAGTTTAAATGTACTGTCAAAGAGTCACCTCTCCTGACACATCCCTAAACTAAATTCCTCGTTCAATCACACTTGGTGTATCATTTCATTTTATTCTCCTCACAGTATTTATCATTGCATGAAATTATCTTATTTAAGCATTTGTTTACCCACTTTTGTCTGTCTGATTTCCTGCTGTTCCCCATTCTTCTACTAACCAGAAGATAAACTCCAGGAGAGCAGGCACCCTACCTGGCTTATCCACTGCTTTATCTGTAGTCTGTTGTTAGAATAGTGATTGAAAAATACGAGGTCCTCAATAAATAATTGTTGAATACTTAGAAGCATGCTACTTCCTAACACATGTTATGTATAGAAAGTAAAACCAGCTATGTTCTGGAAAATTAAAAAAAATGGAATTCATGTCTTTCAACACTTATTCATATTAGAGAGGGTAATTTGGAGTTATATTTATATATATTTAGTTGCATAGTAGGTTGAAGGAATTTATATATTCACTGATTTAGTTATTTGGCTTTGATGAATATTAATAACAATAGATACCATCTACTGAATGCTTGTTAAGTACTGTGTTAAACATTCCCCTACCCTCACATTTAATTCCCTCAAACGCTCAGTAATGGCAAATACTATTATTACTATCATTTCACATACGCAGAAATTGAGGCTTAATGAGGTTAAGTAACTTGACCAAAGTGATTCTCTTGATAAAAGGTAGAGCCAGGATTTTGTGCTACCTCTGTGGAACCCGCAAAGCCAGTGATCTTTTTTTTTTTTTAAAGATTTATTTATTTTTTATTTATCCCCCTATCCCCCCCTTGCTGCTTGTGCTGCTGTGTCCATTCGCTGCATGTCTTCTCCGTGTCTGCTTATCTCCCCCTTGCTGTGAGGTCTTGCCGCATCAGCCCACGGCGCAGC